>JAATLQ010011283.1:0-17526 GCA_013421005.1 Heliconius erato x Heliconius himera
GAATTGGATCCCTGCGATCCTTACGCGTTTATTTAAAAATGTATAAAATTTTACTCAAAATCAAACACTCTCCGTAACTCAACCACGGGCTCTCATATATCAGCGGTGACAAGTGACACGTGTGCAGGTTAGTGCTGCCACTACTCAAAAAAAATCTAACAAAATTTCTTTTTAAAATAGCTCTGTTAACACATATTTTCAAAGGTGCCCCTGTTCAAAGCTACCCCCCTCTCCCCTACATATTATTACAATTTATTTTTTACTCATTCTAAATACAGATAAGTTTTTTTATTTATGTTAATGTTATTTTGTATTTGCATTGAGAATGCAATGAATTAACTTTAGTATTACGTAATAATCCTCCGAGTCGTGCAAGATGCTCTAATTAACTTAGTACGTAGTAGAGACTGACGGAGCCACTCGGATAGTGGAATTGAGCTGTTTATTTAGTTAGCCAGAGCTCGGGGGTATCTTTTGAGGATGCTATAGTGACTGGCTTTTACTATGTGTTCTCTTTTTTAGATAATATTTCTTTTTCTTGTGAGATTTGTAAATATTATACGAATTTAAAGTTTTTTTCAAATTCTGTATATTTTAATTATTATATGCGTTGTAGGCAGAGGGAACCTGTTGAGTGTTAAGATACTCCGTTTTCCGCCAAATTTGTGAGGTGAAATTCGAAGTAAAATTATGGTATTTCCAACGAGCCAGTTTTAAAGGGTAGTACAATAATTAACAACGAATCTTTCATTGACTCCTATTAAATGGGAAACAGATGTTACACTAATATAAAGTGGCAGTTACAGTCAAACCATATTCAATTAGGCTTTAATATTCGCTAATATCCCAATTTCAATTATTTCATTATACATGTACGAATGCAATGGCTCCAGTATTCGGGAGAAACTGGGGAACTGAGTGTCTTCCCTACTGTGTTCGAGATACAGCGTGAAGCTGATGAAAAAATGTAAGAATATTTTATACGCTTATAGGTATACTTATGTATAACATTTTAAGACTTCGTTTAAGCATATTTTAAATAAATTTCACACATATAATATCTCCAGAATTCGGTGCAAAGTAAGGAATGGAGTGTCTTTACACTAGGTTCCCAGATTTCCTGTGCCTACACTACTATTTACAGCGTGAAACTAAAAAAAGATAGATTTAAAGAATAAAATAATATTTAAAAAAAATCTTTAAATAGATATTGGCAGCTTAGCCATCATCACCGACATCAAGATTATAGTTCTAACATCTAATTAACGAATGTCATGTAATAGTTTAAATTAGAGAAACCAATGGAATATCTATTTTCATCTCTAACTTAAACTATTTCATTTTCATTTCAGTATTTTACATTATTTAAAGAATAAAATTATAAATAATAGAATGTAAAGAAGATAACTAATAAAACACATGACACGTCACGTTTAGTAGACGTAAAATACGTGACGTTCATCATTTATTTTTCATTTATAATAAAAAGGAATTGCTTAAAAGAAGATTACTTGGCATAAGCGCTTATTAATTGGTATTTGATTATATTATTATAAAGCATATTATTGAGGCCATCGTGGCACAGACACAAGCGTGTGACTATAAATGCAACTGTTATGGGTCCAATTCCCACTGGGGGAATAAATGATTTTTTATTAATAGTTTTACTTTTTTCGCTTTGGTGTGAGGCAACGAGGTTCCGCTACTCAACACGTAATGCTTCGAAAATTCGAAGGAAAGTGGGGAACAGAGTGACTTAACACTAGATTTCCGTTGCTTCGTCTGGTATATGCGGGATACAGAGTGAAGCTAAAAAAATAAATAAAGGACGAAAGAGAAATTGTACGATCGTCAAGTCAATTATTATTTTCGTGATAAAAATATTTAAATTTCACTAGATAGTATAAAATCATCTTAAAATAGAACATAAAACCAAAATTAAATATGAATATGAAATTAAAAGGAATTTTAGTGAATATTTTATAGTTTGCTATAGCAAGACCTCAAGGTAAGGACAATAGACTATCAGCCCATTCAATATCGACGGTGCGTCGTACACCCGCACAGGCACTGAATAGACCACTAACGAACAAGATTGACAAACTAACTGAATTACTTTAAGTGGAAGTGGGTTCAATTTTTCATAACTAAAATATATATTTTTTTTTTATGTAAATTTTGTAACTTTTTATATTAAGTTTATAAGAATATCAGAAATGTTTTTGTAATTATTATAGATGCATCGTAAAATTTTGCTGAATTAGGATTTAAATTAAATTAAAATTAAATTAGCTTCACGCTGTATCCCGCACACAGCAGGGTAGGTAGAGGGAACCTAGTGTTAAGACATTCCGTTCCCCACTTTCTGCCGAATTCTGGAGGCATTGCGTGTTGAGTGGCAGAACTCAACGCCGCGCTTAACCTCGACACCAGAGCGAAGAAATGGAAATATAAATTTAAGTAAATATTTCATCTCCTCGAGTGGGGATCGAACCCACAACCAGTCGGTTTTGCAGTCACACCTCGTGCCGCTGCGCCACGACCGACCTCACTTAGGATTTCGTAACATCTCTTTTATATTTTGAATAATACCGGAGTATACATTTAATCTCATTTAATCAGCCCTGGACACCCAAGGATGCTTTAGATGTCGTGATACAGAATATGAGAGCCAATGGACCAAACACCGAGAATGTTGAATGCAATGCAAATGGAGTAGATCGATTCGGAAAGCAGGCCCAAGTCAGGAAAACTATGGGACCATATACAAGAAAAAAGAAGAAAGACATATATAACCACATTTTACAAACAGGAAACATTTATATCACATTTTAAAAAACTTTTATAAATTTAAAGTGAACACACTTGAAAAATGGTAGAGATGTCAAAAGTTGATGTCACCATCAAGGCGTCCAAATAAAATTTCACAATTGAAACAATTTAAACTATCAAAGCATCTGCAATAGTATGCAAATATTATACCTTAATTTAACACGGCGTTGGGTTTCATTATCCGGAAGGTAAAGTTTGTAAATAGACGGGAAACGGAAATTTATCATTACATCATTAAACTATAAGTAAGAGGTACGTTAAGATTATAAATATAATCTTACATTTAAAAGTTTAGATTATACATCATATTTTTAGCTTCAATCTATATCCCGCATTATAGCAGGTAAAGTAGAGACGTTGCGTGTTAACTGGTAGAATTCAACTAGCGAGGAAATGAAAATAATAATTTATTCTCTCGACTGGGGATAGAACCTACAACCATCACGTTTGCAATCATATTTTAACTCGCTCATACTGTCTCACTGCGTAATAATGGTGTTTATATTCAAAATTTCATAAAAACATATCAATTTCGTCAGTTGAATTATCTTTGTTTCTAATTTTATAAGGTACTGTTTACTAAATGCCGTTCTATTTATATTTTATTGACACAGGCTTATATAGATACAAAACGTTAAAAATACTACCGTCCATTTGTATACAAAAGAAAGGTAAGCGTTCCTTTTTGTAGTAAATGTTGTCTCTCATTCTGCGAACCTATTCATGTCATTTAAGCTATAAGTAAAAGGTAAGTTGAATGTATTTGAAAAGCAATTTTGGGTTTGTAAAAAGAAAATATATCGAAAATTCTAAGAAACATTTTCATCATTTTATATTTTAATATTGTAGAGACACATTCAATTACTGTCCAGACCAGAAGAGGCGGACAGGTTGTGGTATTGTGGATTCCCATTCGGGGATATAAAATATTATTTTTTTCTTTCGCTCTGGTGTCGAGGGGAAAGCGCGGCTTTGAGTTCCGCCACTCAACACGCAATGCCTCCAGAAATTGACGGAAAGCAGGGAACGGAGTGTCTTAACACTAGGTTCCCTCTGCCTACCCTGCTGTGTGCGGGATACAGCGTGAAGCTGATTTTGTTAAAAAATGTAAACAAAAAAAACTGTTTCTAAAACTTTTATGTAACTTTTTAAATTCTACTTAATTTGATCAATTCATGTCTAAAAATATAAACATTCAATATAACAAAAGCAAAATAATCCCATTTGGGAGAATGAATTATTTATTATTTATCAATATATTTATTTCCTAATTCTGGTAAACAAGTGGACAAGGTGCGGCGTTGACTTCCGCCATTTCATCTTATAATACTAAACGTAAATATGTCACAAAAGGGTCAACGCGATATAATTTAAATATTATTATTACTATTTTAAATGTGTACAAAAACACTTATAAATATTGTAAAAACTATATAAAATAACTCCTTATAGTTTCTCAAGTTCCATTGCAAAACGTTGTAATTACCCAAATCGTTTGCCACAGTTGGCGAAGGCGTTCAAATTCATACATTCAAGTTTAATGCCTCATAAATCCCAATAACCACCGACACGGCTATCCGTAATCCGGATACAATTACTTATCCTCTATCCTCGATCTAACGCTGTGGGGATATTCATCAGTATGGGATATACATCATTGGAGAATTAATTTATGTTTGGTTTAATGAATTACTGTGCTCTGGATAGATAAATCTTAACATAGGATATAGCTCTGTTTCGGACTATTTGATACTATAAACTTAATTACAATAAATATTTAATATAGGTCTCAGACCTATATTAAATATTTAGTCGTGTGCCAGTCGTGGCGTAGAGGCACAAAGTGTGACTGTAAAATCGACTGGTTGTGGGTTCTATCCCCACTTGAAGAAGTGAAATATTTATTTATATTTATATTTTCATTTCGTCGCTCTTGTGTCGTGGCGCTGAGTTCCACCACTCAACATGCAATGCCTCCAGAACTCGGCGGAAAGTGGGGAACGGAGTGTCTTAACACTAGGTTCCCTTTGTCTACCCTACTGGACGCGGGATACAGCGTGAAACTGCTTAACCTATGAAAAACAAATTAAAGAAACTAGTTTACCTAATACTTAGCTAAATTGAGTATTAAGAAAAACTATCTTAAGTATATATATTATATGTAATGTATACAATAATTATATTATATACATTATATTAATAAATATATAGTAAATATATACTAATGTATAATGTATATTTACTTGTAAAACCTTACCACATCAACAAATTAATATTTATTTATAGAGACGAAACTTTAAAACGTCAAAGGTCAAAAGGATAGAGAGACGTAAAAGCAAAGATTTCCAAAGTACACAAAGCCATCTTCAACTTTCCTGCGGGCGCTCGTTTGTGGAGGATTTAATTTTCACACAGTTATAAAACTTTATACTCTGATAATGGCTTGGCGAAAATAATATTAAGGTTTAGTTAATACTATTTTTCACATTAATCAATTTCATTGTTTATTTTAGATTGAAAAATCAAATGTACGACGTGGGATCAGCATGTAACTATAAATGTTGTGGGTTCGATCTCTCTCCATTCAATTTTAGTAGTAGATTAGGTATAGGCCCAGCATCATGGACGGCAGCAGGCCCAGGTTCGAGTCCCGTAGGGGACGCCGCTGTAGACATACTCTCAAGCGGCAACGTAAGGCTTGCACTTTGTCAGGGCAGAGTACTGTCTTCCCTATCCAATCCATATCAAGTGAAATGAACTAACAAACTAACAGCATTTGTTTCAAAATTGAAAGAAAAAAATCTCCACCCGGCGGAATGAATGACTACCATTTTCCCATTCTAACTAGACAGTTCTTACTATAAGAAGTTTTTGTTCTTCTAAATATTTCGTATACTTTTTCGAATTAGATCAAGTATGACATTAGCAAGTAGGCTTCCGTCCAGTACCCGGTATGTGAACTCAAGAAATATTTACATCGGACGCAAGTCGTGGCACCTCCTGTGCCAGGACTGGCACATAGTGTGACTGTAAACGCGACTGGCTGTGGGTTCCATTTCCACTCAAGGTATTTAATGTATTTAAATTTATATTTCCTCGACACCAGAACGAAACTGTTTTCTCATTATTTAGTTTTTGTTATATGATTTTTTTATATTTAAAAAAATGTGGTAAAATGTAACTTGCCTAAAACAATAAAATCTTTAAAATTTAAAGAAATAGACATAATAAAGAAAGTTATACAATTTTACCAAATATATATATTTCGCTAATACATTACTAAAAGTTACTTACAGTTACTTTAGTTCAAATAATTATGTATAAAATTTCCCGTAGGAATACATCGTGAAAGACCTTCTGCACCTCTTTTTTAAATATAGCGGCCGGGAAATAAGGGCGGCGATCCCACAAAATCCAACTTAAGCTTGACCCCTCCTGCATATTAGAAAAATAAAACTGCGTCCTCTAAAAAAATCGCGCTAAGGCCTAAAAATTGTAACATTTCAATGAACTACTAACTTATTTACAGTACTTGTGAATTCCTACCGTGTAGGAAAGAATACATGTTTATATTTAAGTGTTGGTAGAAAAGCTTCTAAAATAAAGCTCGGTTAGAATATACAATAAACCAATAAATAAGGTATATGTTTCCTTATATAAATATAAAATAAGCAAAAAAATGGTTAAAAGCATTCTCAAAGATGATAAAACCGTTGAGGTGTGCGCTCTCTTGCTGAAAATTTAATTTAGTCAAGTTATACACCTCGAAATTCCACAGAGAACGAAAAGGGTATTAGAAATAATTAAAATAGTTCTTCTAATAGCGTTATTTAACACCCATCCTAAAATAACTTAACGATATTAAGTAATGACTTAAATTTATATAGTAATTATTTAAATTCCGTTTAAATATTATGTTATTTTAAATGAAACTATTTTAACCGGATTAATCGCGTATATTTAGTATTATACATTTTTGAATACATATACCGTTCACCATTTACCGTTCTGTTGAAGTATGTGTATATCTTATCATAGCACTAAAATGAATTCAATTAGTTTCCCTGAGTGGGAGCCTGATCCAAACGTGAAAAGTATGGAAATATTGATTAAATGTTTATAGATAGATCCCTGTTCTTAATTTTCAATTCTGTTGCCTTACTTGCGTGTTACGTTGCAGAACCCAAACCGTTATTTTTCACAAAATACTACTATAATGTGTAAAAATCAAATTAGCTTCACGCTGTATCCCGCACACAACAGGGTAGGCAGAGGGAACCTAGTGTTAAGACACTCCCGTTCCCCACTTTCTGCCGAATTCTGGAGGCATTGCGTGTTGAGTGGCAGAACTCAACGCCCCGCGTAACCTCGATACCAGACCGAAGAAATGGAAATATAAATTTAAGTAAATATTTCATCTCCTCGAGTGGGGATCGAACCCACAACCAGTCGGTTTACAGTCACACCTCGTGCCGCTGCGCCACGACCGGCCTCATAAATAATAATGTGTACTAGTTAAATAATTACATAATGCAAAATCTACTAAAATAAAACAAAATAATAAGCACGCTAAATGTCTTTAATATCTTTTAATTTTGAAAATAGAACGTCAGACGTAATATTCAGGGTAGAGTGGATAAATACCACACGAGAAGGAAAGCGAGTACGTAATGAGCTCTCGCTAAATACGACTCGAGATGAGATGAAATTGTAGCGAATATACACCACTGTGCCTAATAGTGTCCATTTCAAAATTACATTAAATTTATATTAAAAAAGCTAAAATTGATTGCATATCTATATGAACAAAGTTAAACGAAAATTAAAAAATAGAAAATAGTATTTTAATTACTTCCAAGTAAAAATAAAAGACAAAGAATAACGAATTAAATTATTGATACTTTAGATATGTATATAAGTATATGAATATAATTTTTAAAGTCGGTGAAAATCTGGGATTGCTTTTTAAGTTATCTATAAATATTACTTTTACTTCTACTTGCTGTATAAATAATAATAATTTCGTTAAATGTCCTTCAATTATCTTGACTTTGAAATTATTAAAACATTTTCTATTGCTTCGTAATATGTACTAGTAAAAAAAATATACAATTACATCCTCCTTGTTTTTGTAAAAGATTCTGTCTAAAAAATATCTATACGACAAGGCATTTCTGATATTTTTATTTTTTCACTTCACATTGACTGTAAATTTTGGTTTAGTTTCTGTTTCAGTGTTATTCTACTAATATTATAAATGTGAAAATTTGTAAGGATGGATTTTTGTTCCACTTTCAGGCAAAAACTAATGAACGAATTTAGATGAAACTTTACAGTAATATAGCTCATACATCACAATAACATAGGCTATAATATATGCACAAATATTGAATAATTGTGCTAGTAGAGAATGTTTAAATGTTAATATGTGAGATTAAAATTAAAATTAAAATTAAATCAGCTTCACGCTGTATCCCGCACACAGCAGGGTAGGCAGAGGGAGGCCTAGTGTTAAGACACTCCGTTCCCCACTTTCTACCGAATTCTGGAGGCATTGCGTGTTGAGTGGCAGAACTCAACGCCGCGCTTAACCTCGACACCAGAGCGAAGAAAATGGAAATATAAATTTAAGTAAATATTTCATCTCCTCGAGTGGGGATCGAACTCACAACCAGTCGGTTTTACAGTCACACCTTGTGCCGCTGCGCCTCGACTGGCCTCAATATGTGAGATAATTAAAAAATATATTATTGCAATAAATTAAATAATGCTTTTTTTCTCAGCTTCACGTACCCATAGCACATATATATAGTAGGGTAGCCAGACGCAATATACGATTATTTATGGTAATTTATTACAAAAACTCCACGTAACCGTTTAAGGAAGAGAAAAGAATTAACCAAGAATAACAAAAAAAAAATTTAAATTCATTGTAATAAAACGTTTTTTTTCCGTTACAATATCTTTTTCCAATATTTCAACTTCCACTCACTAGGTCGTATTCCAATATGTATTTCATGGTCAAGACATAAAAGTAGGCATGACGCTATCGTTAAGCCCTTGGCTCCCGGCCAGCTACGTATTGGTATGTGACGAGTAGGTTGGCACTTAACAGAATATAATAGACATTGAGAAAACTTAAGTAACTTACTAAACTGAATTGATTTATTTAAGATACTCATGAGAATTATAGAGCAGCTTAATTGTAAAAACTTTGTTTGGAACGATCAATCAAGCTTTGTACCTACTATAAGTACAAATACATTTCATAAATTTATCAAAATTATTTAGAACGATACATTTTTCTTATTGTTTTGATATGATAATATAATATAGATATCCAGATAAATTCACCCGGTATGTTGACAGATTGAGAACTTAGATTTTATTTATATTTATATTAAAACTTAAAATACACATATAATACGCTTACAATAAGCGTTAGCGTATAAATATTTAATTTTCATTGTTATTTATTTATACACATCACATTAACCACATTTTATACACACTTTAAAGAGTAAAATTTATTATAAACAAAAAACAAACCTAATTAAATATAACTGTAATATAATGAAAATTGAAAAAGAATAAATTATTATTTTTGATGTAAACACCAACAGCATATCAAAAAACACAATAAAATGCCGACAATATAAAAGTTTTTACGTTAGCCACGAACGAGGGTGGATCTCTGTCATTTTATTCCCATGGATTTGTTCTTTCTTTGAATACATTATTGGCACAACACATAAATCTTGACGCTTCTGGTTTATTTACGAACAATGGTACCGTAGTTCACTTTTTTCACCCGCTAGAGTTCAGAAACATAGAATATAGGTTACGGCTGCCTAAAACATTATTATACTTAACATAATTTTGGAATAAAATCGCGTGAAGAATGTCGATATTTTCTTATTGGTCATATATTTATAATTCATATATCATAGGTACCTTCAAAAAGCGCGTCTATCGCCACTTTAAAGCAACGCACCTGTAGCTTCTCTGGTGTTACACGGGTCGTGGGTGGCGGTCTCTTTTTCATAAAAAGACATTCTTCGAGATTTCTTGGTGAAGTTATTATTATTTTTTTAATATAGGCTTGCGTTTGACTACAGCAAGTCTGATGCGTGTTAATGCGAACTACAGTGGTACACGCTCGTCTAGTAAGTACCTACTCACTTTACTTTTAAAGACCCCTACATTATATGATATAGCAAATACAGACGCCGGCAATGAGTTCCAATCTCTCGCATTAATAAAGAAAGTAGCCTCAAAGCGTTTCGTTCGTACTTTAGGCATTTCCACCATGTACGGATGGCGTGAAGCTTTATTCCTAGATGTTCTGTGGTAAAAAGGGGAATTTAGAATAAAGATGTTCCAGTTCCAATTCCAGCGCAAACTCTCCGAAATGTATGTATGCGGTAAAACACAGACAACGAGAAAATCCTACGCCGGTGGCTAAGGCATTGTAACTGAGTATCAATAAGGGGATCCTCTTTGCTTTCATTTACCTTCCTGTTCGTTTCTCATTTACATATGTTTCACTGAACCACGGTGAAGCGGTCAAATTCCACTTGCGAGAATAGTTATCGATATTTATATTATTAAACAAATATTCTAGACTCTACTCAGTCTAGTTAGGTAAAGTGCAGTTTGTTTTCGCTACAACTATTTCTGTAATAAAACAAAAAGTTCAAACTTTTAACTATCAATATTTTTTTGTGGACAGAATATACAACTCTACAAAGTAATGATATTATACAAAATATACGAATTATGAGGCCAGTCGTGGCGCAGTTGCACAGAGTGTGACTGTAAAACCGACTGGTCGTGGGTCCGATCCCCACTCGAGGAGATAAAATATTTACTTAAATTTATATTTCCATTTCTTTGCTCCGGTGTCGAGGACAAGCGCGGCGTTGAATTCTGCCACTCAACACGCAATGCCTCCAGAATACGGTAGAAAGTGGAGAACGGAATGTCTTAAAACTAGGTTCCCTCTGCCTACCCTGCAGTGTGCGGGATACAGCGTGAAGCTGATTTATTTGATTTGATTTTATAGGAATTATGACTATACAAACCTTTATATACAAAAGAAAATCTATATTTTTGTACACACAAAAAACGAGTTTTGTCTGTGTAATTAATTTATAGCAGGTCATCGATTATAGCACGAAAGGCGGTTACAAATCGTAATTACGATAAACTGCCTCTCCAGTGAAGGCGGAGGCTGACGCCTGCTCCCTAGTAGTTTGCTCATTAGCCTTACTAGTATTATAAAGGTTTTGGTCAAAATATTTTGATCTCAATCTGGTATAGGAAAACTATGAACAGGCACTGAAAGTTATATTAACGCTATTTAGTTGCTTGTTTTATACAAATAATAATTACTTACTCTAAAGCCAGTCGTGGCGCAGGTACAGAAGGGGGCGACTGTAAACGCGATAGGTAGTGGGTTTGATTTCCACTCGAGGAAATGAAATATTTAATATTTTCATTTCGTATCGAGGCAAAGCGTGGCATTGAGTTCCTCCAACACGCAATGCCTACATTATTCCGCGGAAAATGGAATGGAATGTCTATACTGCTATCCCTACATTATTGGATAGAGTACACAAACACTTTTTTACACTTAACCATAATAAATAAGAAGTGTCTAATCACTAATCACTTCTTCTTTCGATTGTCTTTTTAGCCTAATCTATAAAATAAAAAAATATATAGGATATCAGCTATTTGATAACAGGGTGAAAGGCAGCGGTCACAAATCGTGGTCACGACAAATTGGTTTTCCGTAGAGGCCTGACGCATGGCACTCTAGTGATCTCATTAAACACCTAATGTAGAATTTAACCAAGCCTTTGTGCTTTAATAATTTCTTATATAATATTCCCATTTCTTAAATTGTTTTAGATTATCTTTTTAATTTTAAAAATTAAATTAGGGATAAGGAAAATAGCATCACAATAGTTTAAAAAAAATAAGTTATTATAGTGCTCTTGGATCCGATTGGATCCGATATTTTTATTCATTTTTTTTGCTTTTTCAATTTTATTTTAACTAAACTGTATTTCCGTCTGCGCCAAGCAAGTGTAGTAGTATTCTGTAATGCCCCAATAATAATAGGCACTAATAAATGTCACTCGATCCGTCGCCGTCGTAGTGCAGGGGCACTAGGGTGTAACGCGATGGTTGTGGGTTCAGTCCCCACTCGAGAGAGTAAATTATTATTTAATAATATTTTCATTTCTTTGCTCTGGAATCAAGGCGGAAGCCTGGCGTTGAGTAACTCAACGCGCAATGCCTCGAAAAATTCGATGAAACGGAATGTCTTAACACTAACAACCAAAAACATTGGTGTTCCAGTTAGTGTACTGGAGACCCAATTGAGATTTTTTTATTCTCACAACGATATAATCAAAATCTATAGCCAACATAAATATCGTTTACTGCGAGTAAACAACCGTAACTCCAAGTAAGAGCGCCCGGAGCCCTGAGAACGTGAGGCGACTCTAACTATAAAACTTACACATAAAGTTCGCCTTTTCTCAGGAACAAGCTTATGAAGTTTATTCTTGACATAAATAGCATCTAAAGTTGGACTGCAATCATAATTGCCTACCAGTACTTATCTACAAAACAAACATACGTATGTATGTACTTCTTAGCGTTAAGTACTTACTGTCTATCTATCTATATATATTAGAGAGGACTGACAGAGCTGACAGACGGAACGTCATAACACTAGGTTCCCAGGTTCCCTCTGTCTATCTGCAGCGTAAAACTAAAAAAAGTAATATGATCTATCCAAACTCTGGGTTAAAAAAATAAAAATATACATTGGGGGTTGTAAAATAAGGGTCAAGATTGTATAAAAATAAACCTTTATAGATATATTGTTATTTTTCCTTAATAAACAAAACTTGCCTTCATTTTTACAATTTTCTCCGCCAAAGGAACGATTAGTAAGCGTTACAGACAATATAAACTTTACTAATACAATATTTTGGCAAACATCTGTAATTTAATAATTTATTAAAAGATATAAATATATATATATTTTTTTGTTCTATTATATACTATATTTCACAGAATAAGTAGCTTCACGCTTTATTCTGCATATGGTAGAGAGAAAGTAGTGTCAAGTACCTCGTTCTCCGTTTTCCAAAAGTCAATTAATTGAGTATTAAGTGGTGAAACACAACGCCTTAACTGTTTTAACTACCAAAAGTATTATTCTAAAAAGAAGTACGTCGAAATGAATATTATTTATAATTGCAATAATTTATTAATATTGTTCTTTGCCAATAAAAAATTCTATATATTTCTATTTCTTATCAATATAGTTAAAAGTTTGAAAAAAAAAATTCTATCCTTATTATATCAATCCACTTACTTTAAAACATCGAAAACGCAAAAAATAAATTACAAGAACACTGTATGGTGTGAAAACATGCGAGATACATTTTGCTCTGTCATTTTCAATATAACGATCGCAGCTGCCAGTAGCCAGTAAAGCACCGAGTTAGGCTTCATTCTAACTGAACGTTCGCGTTTCTATTAAATTATGTAAAACGTTCAAAGCTTAATTATATCACAATGTACACCATTAAAGGTGGTTTTAGAGTATTATTTTGTCATCTATAATTTAGCTTTTAAACGTGGTTTAATTTAGTTAATATTTCTTAAGTACGATAGATATATTATGATTACATTCTAGCAGCGTGAGCTCCTTTTATATTTCCTTATTTTGTTAATATGCCTATTTATTTAAGGTTATTTACAGTCCGCGAGGCTTAAGCTGAGCTTTGCATTCGTTTATTATAAAAGTAGAGCCAGAAAAAAATTCTTAAAAAAAAATGTATTATTAGAAATTAATGAAAAAATTCTATTCATCTCCGCCACCATTGCTTTCTCACATTTTTTATCATCATGTATAATGATACATCATTATCGAGTTAAAAATAAAATTATAATATAGTTTTATTTTTCTATTCTTGTACAGTATTAGAGCCAATTTTATCGTATAATTTTTAATAAATCGGACACAAAAATAAAATATTACGAAGTAATAGTAATATTCAAAATTAATAGTATGTGACGTTGCAAGAGGTATAAGCCGGTTCTTAAAAAGGTAAATGACGTACACCTGCCTATATATGATCACTCACACAAATAGAAAATTTAGCATAGACCTCGCGACCTTAATATTGTACAAATATATAGATTAATTGAAGGAACGATACAACTCCGAAATTTATATTGTTGTGTATTTACATATACAGATTATTTGATTTTATATCGCGCCTTGAGAATTTTTATGCTAATGTCATTTTAATTATTTTTTTTCAATTTACCGACTGCTTCAGTCGTTAGTCAAATATATAATGATAAAGTTTGTTTAATATAAAAAAAAATATCTACGTCTATATCCTTTCCGTTTCATATAGAATATTCTATTACAAATATTTATATTGACAAAACTGAGGCCTGCAAATTGATTTAAATACTTACATTGCATACAATTTTTTTTAGTACAGTTAAAAAAAAACAAGTACCTTTTAAAAATGACTAAAAAAGCGTACGGTATATAGTGTTTTATTAAGAAGTCCATCTCTTAAATACTCTCACGCCTCTTCATTGTCCGTTCAGTGTGAATACATCTTAATCGAAAAATTCTACCAAACATTCCCTAAACGCTCGCATAATTGAACTACGAAACGTTATTTAGCACCTGATAATATTTCATGAAATATGACTGAAAAAATATTATAGTTACTATATTATAATATGTTAGAAGCCAGATGTCATGGCGCAGTGGCATAAGCGTGCGAATGTAAGCGCGACAATTATGGGTTCGATTCCCACTCGAGGACATGCAATATTTAATGTTTTAATTATCTCGCTCAGGTCACGGGGTAAAGCGCGGTGTTGAGTGTAGTTAGTCAACACGATATAATATATGATTAAGGTAATCGATGTTTCAGAAAATAGCATATTTTCGTTATATATCTTTAAAAAAATTGCTATATTAATTAAAATGAACGAAAAAAAATGAATGAAATTATTATTATTATTGCTAACTTATAAAAACATATAAGACCTCGTACTAGATTATACTAGCCAAAAATGAAGAAAATCTAAAGGTACGTCATCGAGACCACAGTAATCGAAAACTAAATGTCGATTAAGACATATTATAGACGCCGAATTCGAATTATTTTCCACTAAAATCAAAAGAAAATTTTAGTGTATTTATATGTTTTTGCTGATGTAATTACATTTTTTTTTCATTTCTTATCCTGAAGTAAATGAATACTTAACCAAATCCATAAAATTGATTCATATAATCTATTATATCTGTTATAGGGCAATTTAAAGGAGTTTCGTTTCAAAATTATAACGAATGCAAACAAATAAAAAGTTATCATCCCATTTCGAGCCTCTCTATGTAACAACACGCGTAGGTATATAGAAGTAAAAAGACACCGACTATTTTATAAGTAATATTATTATAGGACTGTTTACTATCTATCCATATTTATTTTTTGTATTTTTTGATCAAAAAAATTAAATCAAATCAGTTGCACGCTGTATCCCGCATACAACAGGGTAGGGAGAGGGAACCTAGTGTTAAGACACTCCATTCCCCACTTTCCGCCGAAAATCTGGAGGCATTGCGTGTTGAGTAGCGGAAGTCAACGCCGCGCTTTGCCTCGACACCAGAGCGAAGAAATGAAAATTAAAATTAAATAAATATTTAAATTTAATTTTCATTTCTTCGCTCCCTTCCCCGAATGGGGATCGAACCAACAACCAGTCGCCACTGTGCCACGACTGGCCTCATATTTTTTGATGTATAAAGTAAATCCTTTTATTGTTATTTATCTTAAGCATTCATCACTGTATGTATAAATAGGGAATAGGAATGACTTTAATATTTATGGGATTCCTATAAATATTATGGTGTAATCAGTACAGTATATCGTCTGTCCATCGTGGCGCAACGGCACACCATCTGCTTGCTTATGCTATGATAATGAATTTGATTCTCACTCAAGAAAATTAATTAGTTTTTATTTCAAAGTACACGGCGTTGAATTACGCACACATAAGATGTCTTGAAAATTGGGAGAAAATTAGAGAACGGAGAGTTTTAAAACTTACAGGTAGAGAATGGAGAATTTAAAAATTAGCGGGTTAGATTAAGGTTTTGTTAACCTAACTTGGTGTATGCTATAACTATGGCTAACAAAAACAACGTATTTTCCCTTCTAAGATAATAGTAAAGAAAAAATAATATTTTTTTACATCGGAAATATTCACAAGAAGCTATAAATGTTGCTCTTTATATCTTCGCTTTAGGTAATATATAGCAAAAAGCGAAAATAAAAAATAACGGTTGGGCGAGCAAATCTTCATATCGATTTTCCTTATCACATTCACTTTGCATAAAGCTGTGGAATATAGATATTATGGTAGGAATAAAGAATATTCTAGATATATTTTTAGGATAACATATGATTACTATCATATATAAATAAATAATACGTCCTTTTATCTTAGCATTGCACGTCGAAAACTGGAGCTAAGATATTACTATTTATTTCTCAATGTCATATCGAAGGAATATATTTAGATTTGTATATACATATATGAAAATAATATTAAATCAAATATAAAATTAAATTAAATCAGCCTCACGCTGTATCCCGCACACAGCAGGGTAGGCAGAGGGAACCTAGTGTTAAGATATTCCCTTCCTTACTTTCCGCCGAATTCTCAAGGCATTGCGTGTTGAGTAACAAAACTGAACGCCGCCACTTTGCCTCGTAACCAGAGTAAGAAAATGAAAATATTCAATCTGTCATTTCCTAGAGTGGAAATCGAACCCTCAACTTATCGCGTTTACGCAGACTTTTTTTAATTTTGACAGAGTTTTTTTAATTAAAATAATCTTATAAAACAAAAACAAAATATATATAAAAATTTTACTAGACCTCATCATTATTGTTATAGCTATATTATATAATGTATAACGATTATAAAACTGATGATTTCACCAAAATCGATAATTGAAAGTCAAAATATGGTTAAATGAACGTTCAATATCGATTTGTTTTTGGACTCGTGACCGCATTTTCTCATTATCACATCACTTAGAACTCCTAACTAAGTTTTAAGTGCACCTCTATCTAATGACGCGTGACTCAACGGTTTTCGGACGTTTCTTGAATAGACATACTTAACATGGACTTATATCGTAAAAATGCTAATAATAAATAAGAAATACCGCATTATGGTGTAATCGAGAGTAAACAAGTATTATATAAACTATAAGTAAGAAGACATTTACTGTAGAGTTTGCTTGAGCGGTTACTGATGTGGTGAAAATATTACAGGGTTGTGGGTTCGATTGATTTTGATTTATTCGAGAAAATTAAGTAGAGGACGGTCGTGGCGCAGCGGCACGAGGTGTGACTGCAAAACCGACTGGTTGTGGGTTCGATCCCCACTCGAGGAGATGAAATATTTACTTAAATTTATATTTCCATTTTCTTCGCTCTGGTATCGAGGTTAAGCGCGGCGTTGAGTTCTGCCACTCAACACGCAATGCCTCCAGAATTCGGCAGAAAGTGGGGAACGGAGTGTCTTAACACTAGGTTCCCTCTGCCTACCCTGCTGTGTGCG
>JAATLQ010011286.1:0-22875 GCA_013421005.1 Heliconius erato x Heliconius himera
TTTATTTGTAATTTTTATGTATAAAAGTTGCTTAAATTTATTGTGTACTTTTTACGTGATACGTGTTCACATAAACAGACAAACAGACAAACAGACAAACAGACAAACAGACAAAAATTCCAAAAATGTTGGAAATGGATTCTGTTAGTTATCCTTTAACACCCTGGCTAATTTTTTCTTAAATATTTTCAATGTACAGAAACGACTTTTCTACAGATTTATTATAAGTATAGATTATATTTTATGCTACTTTTAATTTTAATCTCTTTAATACTGTAAAATATAGATACAACTTATCAGACTATACTCAAAGTGTATACAACAGGCCGCTATTAAGCCTCTGTGGCGAAATGTACTGAAAATTTGAATAATGTGTTCATAGCGTGATGGTCCGCAGTTCTGTAGAGCTACAGATGTTATCGTCTATCTTTAATTAATTCAGTATATCTTAAAGGAAATAATAAACATGGTTTAAACAATTTGTACGTTATGTGAATTATAAATTGTTAATTGCTTTAGTGTTTAGATGTATTATATTCTCTATAGGATTTGAGGTGATATTGAAATTGAATCCCACCCATAATTTAACCATATCCCAATAAATATTATTCAGATATTTGTCAGTTCTATTCACCAAGTACTGACAAGTAACTGCCCCGCGTTTATAAATATTTCTTTCCCTCGACAGAGAATCCCCTACGCCACGACGGTCTCAAAGTGTTGTCAGTCAGGCAAGTTTCTGTTATCCAGCGTTGGATTCTCTTGGTTATGATTTATAGAGCCACACTTTATGTTTTTTACTCATAGCAGGTGAGGCAGAGAAAAGTATTAAATTTAAGATACTTCATTTCCCATTTTCGCCGAGTTTTTGAGACGGTGTGGTGAGTGGCAAAGCTCAATATCACACTTTGTTTTTGTAAATTTAATTATTTACCCGAGTGGGAATTGACCCAAGACCGTTGTGTTTATAGTCAGATTTGTTACTTAAAAATGTTAATATTATTAAGTAAACTATCGCTTTATAGTTCAAAATGTGCTTTCATACGCCAGTATTGTATCAAACTGTAAGTTACGTCATTAATAGCGTTAAAACTTCCAAGTTAATCCGCAACTTGTTCCTCGTGAAATATGATCTCTGTTGGTTACAAGCGGAGCTCTAACAAGACTTCTTGCATTATTCATTTATAATTCAAGAGCAAAAATAGATTTAGTTCAGTCTTATTTTGAAGCGTTTCAGTTGAAAGTTCGTTATATTTCAGCATTACATTTAAATTTTACTTTAATACTAATAGTTATTAACTTATTGAATACTAAATATAAATATACTCATTTTGAAACTAACTTTCATGTACGGCTCCGTTCTCATGTTCAAATGAAAATAACTAAGAGATATGTATGAGGTTCACGTTCTAGGTTCCCCAGATGATTCTGATCGATATATAGTAAGTTACTTAGAAACGACTAACTTGATTTTATGAACCCTAATTTTCCTGGGTAAATGGTATTCTATTTATCGCAAAAATGTTTTTTCTATTTGAATCAGTAGTTTCTAAGATTAGCATACCGTAGACTACTTAACCAGCACGACATACTTTGGAGCAAAATATATAATTTTTACACAAAGTTTTCAATATTCAACTAAATTACATTATTACAGGCCGCAGTAAATCCTTACTCCGTTACTGTTCGAAATCTTATCTCTTCTCTTGGCGCTGTACCAACACTTTGGTAATTCGATAACCTTTTATTGCGTTGCAATGCTTAAAACCGATCTTGATTTATTATAATGTAATCGACGACGCGGGTATTGTAAAGTTGAAATGGATACTATTTGCAAAAATACGGTTATGGATTGAATTCCCAAATAGAAGAATTATTTGTATTAGCTTTATGCTGTGTGTCTTATATAGCAGGATAGGTAGTGGGAACCAAGTCTTAAGACACTTCATTCCCCGCTTCGCCCAATCTTACAGAGGCTGTTCCACTGCGTAACTACGGCCTGAATAGTTTTTTAAGAATATTCTTATATTTTCGACTGTTTAATGATAATGTTGACTTGTTTTTTTACTGAAGTCATAAGTTATGAGTTCAAATAAACATCATCATCATCATCTTGGTCATCAGAGGAAATATTTTAGGTATCAACAGACTCCGCGCTCCGAGTAAAGCCAAAATTTTCGAGACATTGCGTGTTGAGAAGCGGATATCAACACCGCGCTTTGTCTTCTTACCAGAGCGATAAAATAATACATTCTCCCGAGTGGAAATCAAACCCACAACTGACGTGTTTACAGTCAGACGCTGTGCCGCTGCAAAAAGTTTGACACTATATTGATGTAGATATATTTTCAGGCCAGTCGTGGCGCAGGGGCACAAAGTGTGACTGTAAAATCGACTGGTTGTGGGTTCGATCTCCACTCGAGGAAAAGAAATATTTATTTACATTTATATTTTCATTTCTTCGCTTTGGTGTCGAGGCAAAGCGCGGCGTTGAGTTCCGCCACTCAACACGCAATGTCTCCAGACTTGAAAGTGGCTTGAAAGTGGGGAACGAAGTGTCTTAACACTAGGTTCCCTCTGCCTAGCCTACTGCGTGCGGGATACAGTGTGAAGCTGATTTAATTTAATTATTAATATATTTTATATCAACCTCCAAAGGTCTCCACATCTCTATTTGTCACCTCGTACATACTACGTTATATATTAAAGGCCACAATTACCCGTCGAGCCTAACATGTAAGATATATCTTAGAATAATTTGCAAGCGACGTGCGACGTTACTGGGACACTTGAGTTATTCAGATGTTCTGGTCTAATGTTAAATTCCTAAGGATTTACTATAGCAGTAATCAAATAAAGTATAGTATACAAACATATATAAATTTTGTTATTTTTATATTGGACATGTATAAAATAATATATTATATGATTTTTTGTATTAACACTACAATCTATATATATAAAAGGACTTATACCTGACTGACTGAGGTAAGACGCACGCACACCCGTAACCGCTGTACGTAGAAACGTGAAATTTGGACAGATGTTTATTTTCATAATCTGGACATCCACTAAAAAGGGATTTTGAAAAATTTTAACCCTAAATGGATGAAATAGGGGTTGAAAGTTTGTATGGATTTTTTTAAAAATCGGCATCGATTTTTATTAAATTTGAAATTCAGACTCTTATAAATATTTCATTGGACACGTGTTTCATGGTTTTATAGAATTAACCCTCTAAAGATTCAAATAAGGGGATGAAATTTTATATGAAAAAATCTTTAAATCGCCAAGGATTTTTATAAAAAATTGATAAATTCAAATTGTTACTAATATTTTATTGAACACATGTTTCGTGGTTTTTTTTTAATTCAGCATGAAGTTAAAAAAACTAAACACATCGAAAGAGAATTAAACCTGAACCCATCGTGTGTACACTCAGATACTACGCTACGATAGTGTTATTAGTTACTGATAATTCATCAAATCAGCTTCACGCTATATCCTGCTCACATCAGGGTAGGCAGTTAAGACACTCTATGCCCCACTTTCTGCCAAGTTCTGGAGGAATTGCGTCCTGAGTGGCAGAACTCAAGGCCGCGCTTTGCCTCGATATCAAAGAGAAAGAATTGAAATATAAATTTACATAAATATGTAATTTCCTCAAGTTGGAATCAAACCCACAACCAGTCGCGCTCTGTGCCCCTGCGCCATGACTGGTCTCAACTGATAATTCATTTATCATCTAAATTCGACTATTATCTAATTACTAGCCAAACTAGAATAGTAAACAATATAATAAGTAAATTTTAAAATGGATGATTATTTCACTAGCTTGGAGTAAGTACACAAAATGGATATTATTTTCTCTAAGTTACATTTAGTATAAATCTGATTTTAGTAATGATTTCGAGTCCAAATACTATGGAACAGGTATTTTTACCTATCGGCCAACTTATACGTGAACCTGTTAGCGGCCTATTTATCCAGCATATTGGGCCCAATGTCGAGCAATTTTGTCTTTGCCATGTTTTACATTATTCAGTTTTCATAGTTACATACCAGACTACAGAACAGCCTGCCTATGCCCTTATGTGTTAACCAATATATATATCCTTCATCTAACCAAATTTGAAAATGTAAAACATAAATAATTTTATCCTCTTAAATAGAAACCGAACTACTACTATTATAAGTCACATCCCATCTAATTAAATAAAGCTCCGCTACTCGCACAAAGCAGAGTAGGCAGAGGGAATCCAGTGATAAGACACTCTGTTCCCACTTTCCGCCTAATTTTTCGAGACGTTGTTGCGTGTTGAGAGCGGGAACTCAACACCGTTTTTTGCCTTGGTAACAAAGCGAAAAAATAAAAATATTAATAAATAATAATTCTTTCCTTTCGAGTGGGGATTGAACCCATAACCGTTGCGCTACAGTTACACCCTTATGCCCCTGTGCCACGACGGCCTCCCATCTATTTAATTAAAGAGTATACATTCAATTTACGTTTAGATCCTAAACGCAAACGTTGCTAATACCGTTGTATATTAATGCTATGATTATTGTATGGCTCACAACCGTCGATTAATCAAACGCATTGGAAGCAATATTTGTCCGCGTCCTCGTTATATTGACTTATGACTGATTTTCAACGCACCTGGCGGCTGTAAAATCCTTATGGACGGTAAATAAGTGTTTACGGATAGTACATAAATTAACTTCACGCTGTATCCCGCATGCAGCAGGGTAGGCAGAGGGAACCTAGTGTTAAGACACTCCGTTCCGTACTTTCTGCCGAATTCTGCAGGCATTGCGTGTTGAGTGGCAGGACTCAACGCCGCGCTTTGCCTTCACACCAGAGCGAAGAAATAGAAATATAAATTTAAGTAAATATTTCATCTCCTCGTGTGGGGATCGAACCCACAACCAGTCGGTTTTACAGTCACACTTTGTGCCACTGCACCACGACTGGTGTCAATACGGATAATTAATTGGATTATGTTTGATTAAATGAAGTGATTGGTCATGAGTACATTTTGTTTTGTAAGTTGACAACTTCTACTATATGAAGAGGAATACAAATGTGATGTCTTCATATTATAGAGATTTTCGAAACGTCATCATGGTACAGTGGGGCAGTGTTGCATTTAAAACACGAGGGTTTCGCATTCGATACTTTCCTGGCAATTATTACTTTAATTTTCCCACTTCATCGTAAAGTAAAACTCCTTTAATTTCCGTTCAGTTTCGTTATTCAACACGCAAAACCTAGAGTTCGAGAGAAAAGCGGAGAAGGACTCGTTCTTTTTGACTTCTACTTCCTTCTACCTACCGTACAGGAACCAAGACCTGGAACTGACCAGGTCGGTTTCCAGAAGGCGCGGGTCCGAGTCCCGCTACGTTGAAATTTTTATACGTTTTCTAAATAAGTAAGAAGTTACATGCTTTGTTTTACAATAAAACAGTAGAAAAATAGATAATGCTATTCAAAGATATATGCTGTCGCCGAGTTTATTTAACTTTTTTAAAGGATTACAGTATGTGCGCTACATGTTTTTTTGTAACTTTAAACATTTACGCAGCGCATGACCATTCATTTTAAAACTTTGATATCTTCTAAAATATCCATTTCTGTAATATGCTGTAAAAACTAATATGTAATGTAATGTATGTGTAATAATGTCTGATAAAAACGGATAGCGGTGGCTCGAACAGCCCATACTATCTGATAAAGATTTGTCACAAGAATCATCGAATAGCGAAAGTAAAAGTGAAGTAGAACCGGAATATCTCGTACCCAGATCAAAATTCAGACAATGAAATGGCGTTGAGTGATCGAGAATGTACAGGTGACAACTTTTTATTAAGAAAGGGACAATTCTACCTTATGTAGCAAAGAACTCCATCTGTCATCCTGTCGGACTAGAAGCTGCAATGTTATAAAACAGTTATCGTTAGTAAAACTAATTAAATCTGAAACTGAAATTTTGAAGATCGATGATAAGAGTGGGACTTTTAGTGGTTTACAAAAAGGTAGGTTCCGAGCATGTGATTGATAAAGAAAAATAGAACATCTAAATATATTTGTCACAAAAGCAAGAAGTATTTGTGCCAATGAGCACGTCATGTGTTTTTGCGATACTTATTTGACATATAAAAAGAGTAATTTTCAAGGGGTGTGTGCTTTTTTTGTGTTAGGAAATATATATTTTTAAATTTCACAAGAATTGTAAAGGCCGATTTAATATACACATTCTTCAGATTGTTATTAGTTTTTAAACAAGTATAAGACATATGAAAAACACTTTTGATTTTTTGTGTCTAATATACGAGTTGTGATTTATCAAATACTTATGTTTTATTACCATATATAGGTATATATGTAAGATTGAAACGAAATTATCAATACGTTACCTAACTAATTAGTTATTAGCCAATTCAGTCAAAAATCCCGGTCCGTAAAACCGGCGTCACCAAAAACGTAAGTCAAGCTAACGTCACCAATGACGGGTTAAATTAAACTTTACGGGAAAAGAACTCATGACGTCTTGGATATGATGTTCAAATGTTCCAGGCTATTATGTTATTTATTAGTGGTATTTTTATAAGGACCCTCAAACATTATGTTGCTAGCTAGCATCTTCTGTATAAAAGGAAAATTCACTTACAAGAATTTACTATTTATTTTGTATAAAATATATTGTTTACCAGGACTCGACAGAATTCTGAACATTGAATTGCTGTATAAATATTTTACTCTAGCAGCGACATGACTTGGCAGTAGAAAATTAAGACTGCGTATAAAGTATACTATAAAAAATGTTCTGTAAATATACTATAAAGAAACAGAACTATGAATCTATTTATTTATTTATTCTTTATTAAACACATTTTTAGAAATAAAAAAATAACAAAAGGCGGGCTTAACGTTAAAAAGCATTTTCTATTAGCCTACCTTGTCGTGTAGGAAATAGTTGTCTAGGTGTGCTCAATCTAATTTAAATAAATATATGAATGTGCAAACAAAAAAAATATAACAATACAGTATAATATACAAAACATACAATATCTTACATTACACATAATTATATAAATATACAAGCTATAATCAGGATTGAATAAAATGGAATAAAGTAGGCAGAGCAATCTGGTCTTTCTACGTCCAACCAGTGGAATGTAATGTAATGGAATGGAATCTACAACTTTTATCGTTTTTATCTGTTTTATAAAATGTTCTTATCATTCTCATATTGAGGTTACTAATGATAATATTGTTATATATATATTTATCATCTAAACCTTCCTCTTTTTAAACATTTATATAGAACGCTGTGAAGAACGCTGCGTTTTTCGGAATATTTTATTTGAGTATTTATGTAAGCAGTAAATAGAAGTCAGTAGCCTATTTTTATAATTTAATAAAATCTAGGAAGACTGAGAAAATAGCATGAAGAGCATTCACTTTTTTCAGTTTCACTT
This sequence comes from Heliconius erato x Heliconius himera, assembly GCA_013421005.1. Taxonomy (NCBI): domain Eukaryota; kingdom Metazoa; phylum Arthropoda; class Insecta; order Lepidoptera; family Nymphalidae; genus Heliconius; species Heliconius erato x Heliconius himera. The sequence goes on from JAATLQ010011286.1 coordinate 7,483, forward strand.
GGTTCAGAAATGTCATTGTTATCGAATACAATTTTTGTTAAGAAATTTATGAACAATAATTTCTACTTCAATAATATTTTTCAGACTCACACACTTCATATTTTTTAAAAGGAACCACCTACTTATGTTTATAGGGATGTTCCCTATAAACTATCTTACATCTTTTCATGTTCTATCTACATTTCACTCAATTATAGCACGCAACGCTAAACAACAGATGAAACGAATATATTTTCAGTAGAAAAGGTGACCATTGTGTGATTCATACTTTGTTGACAAATTTAATTTAAACTCACTTATAATATTCGACACTATCATACTAAAAAATATAGTCTTCAGCGTTAAAATCCTTTCAGTATATATTATAAATTGATTTGAGGCCAGTCGTGGCGCAGCGGCACGAAGTGTGACTGTAAACCGACTGGTTGTGGGTTCAATCCCCACTCGATGAGATGAAATATTTACTTAAATTTATATTTCCATTTCTTCGCTCTGGTGTCGAGGTTAAGCGCGGCGTTGAGTGCTACCACTCAACACGTAATGCCTCCAGAATTCGGCAGAAAGTGGGGAACGGAGTGTCTTAACACTAGGTTCCCTCTGCCTACCCTGCTGTGTGCGGGATACAGCGTGAAGCTGATTTGATTTTTTTTTATATTATAAATAAATTAGCAGTTAGCAGCAATATATAATCAGGTTTAAGGACTGATTTCATATAACGATTTTCATGGATGATATTATATCGATAACTGAGACTAACGCTTCGTGAAGTACGCAGTAGTTAATTTACATCAATTTGCATCTATTTTAAGTGAAGTGAACCTTGCGCAAGCCAAAATAGTTTTATAATAATGGTTCTTTAAATTATATAGATATTACTTTTTCAGGATAAGTAGAAAAAAGCTAGTGTCAAGACACTCGAATCTAATAATAACAAAACGTGTTAAATTGTCCAGCTTAAATTCGATAATCGAAACAAAAATTGTAATTGGCGAGAGAAATTTAAACTTCCGCAAAAACTCTTCCATTTTATTACTTAAATTTTTAACATAAATATACGGAAAACTTTGCCAAAATAATTGTTTATAAAGTGTTATACTTCATTGTTTCATCGCCGTCTGATAAGCTTATGATAATTTATCCGGCAGATAGCTATAACGCTATATATTACTGCTTGTTTAAATAAAAAAAAAATGATTATAGCATCATTATTTTCTATTTTTCTGCTTTTCTTGCAAAAAAATCATTTACACATAAATTACCTTGATGATGACGAAACTACGTGGCCATCGTGGCACGTCGCTGTCTTACTTACAGCGAGTCATTGTGAACGAAATGGCTGTGGGATCGACCTGTTCTCCTACAAATGAATAATTTCCGTTTTCCCTTCGAGCAAGGCAAAATTGGGCGTTAAGCTCAGTCAATTAGCAATAGCGTAGGTTTCCTCTGCCTGCCTTGGTACATGCGGGAAGCTTTTACTTTTTTACTTCGTAGTTCCTACTAATGTTAAATAAAAAAAGTTCTTATAAAAGCATGGACACATGTTCCACTTTCAAGCTAAAACTACTAAGAAAAAGAGAGAAAGAACGAGATGTAACAATGAGTTTAAGCAGGCGAAGCTGCAATTGGATAGCATGTTTTTAATAATAAAATAAAAGGACGTTCCACAAATAATTCTAAAACATCTATTCCCTCTAACAAATCGTGATATCAATAGCAATAGCAGTAACGTGAACAAAATACGAGTACTTTAATAAAAGTAAGAAAATAAAAGCGCATTTCGTATTGTTTGAGGAATATTTTCAAAACTTTAGAGAAGCTTCGTAGTTGTGATGAATTTAATGTGCTTGTTCCGAGAAAATAAACTGCTTATAAATAATTCGTATCATATTTCTTTTAATGTAAAGGCTTTTTTACTGAGTAGTTTGTGATTCTTAGACTGTGGCAACAAATATTGTTACAAAACTTATTTATTCATTTCTTTACTTTATTTAAAACTTTATATATATTTGGGAAAGAAAAGTGAAGTACTTACTCCATATTTTCTTCACGCTGTATTCCTCATAAAGCAGAGTAGGCAAAGGGAACCTAGAGACACTCAAACTAGTCAAGTCACTCCGTTCCCATTAAGACAATGCCGTCCCCCACAGTGAAGAAATGAAAATATTTTACTCCCTCGAGTGGAAATCGAATCCACAATCATCCTAACTATAATCTGTGCTCGTACGCCACGGCCTCAATATACTCAAAGATGTACATAAGTCAAATCAACGTCACCAATGGCAGCTCAAAAGATGAAACTAAAAATATATTATTTCGCCTATACTATGTAAATAACATTAATTCAACATTTCGGAATTTATTATTTTTCTCAACGATCATAAGTCAATACCGTCAGTCAGAAAACGCTTCAAGTGCTTGTACGTGTGTTCCGAAGCGAGGACATGCGAGAAGCGTACATATGTATGCAACTTTAGTACAAAGTATTTACTGGACGAAATTCTTCAAAATATTACAAGACATTGAATTTTCTTAGAAATAAAATGATTGCTGGTATAACTTTTAGATTTAGTCTGTATGAAAGTTAGATACATTTTTAGTATCAAGAAAATTAAATCATTTTCATTTTCCCCATTCAAATAAAATTTATCTTTAGCCTTATTTGTTTTGCTCAGAATGTCGTCTAAGCAGTTGTGTTATTTACTAAGTTTCGCTATTAACACGGTTTACGACACTCAGTGTTACCTTGCAAGAATTTATTACTAATTAAAATATTATATTCAGCCAGTCGTTGCCAGCAACTTAGTGGGGTTTAATTTGCAAAATGTCCATTTTTCCCATTTTCTTAGGATGTCGTAGGAATGTCGAAAAAGCCTAGAAAGGCTTTATGATGCAAAGGAAGTGTGAACTTAGAAAAGTGTTCGATCATACATCCAAATCTATCACATGCCAAATTTCAGCATTCCAAGTTATTAGTTTCACCTATGCATTGTCTGCCGGTCACTCATTAACGAAAAAAGCAGTGGCAATCCACTACTGTGCGGTTTCGTAGGAACTTCTTCCACGCGCCACGGACTGTGGAATGGTTTACCTGCGGAGTGTTTCTCAGTCGATATGACATGGGTACCTTCAAAAAGCGCGTCTATCTCCACCTTAAAGGCCGGCAACGTACCTGTAGCTCCTCTGGTGTTGCACGGGGTCATGGGCGGCGGTAATAGCTTACCATCAGGTGACCCGAACGCTCGTATGGTAAGAGAGAAAAAAATATTACTAGCTGCTCTTATTCCGAATCAGAGTTTTACATCTGGATTTAAAGTGGCAATCGTGGTGTTTATTCAGTATTTACAATCAGCTTCACGCTGTACATAGCTCACATATAGCAGGGTTGGCAGAGGGAACCAAGCGTTAACACTCTCCGTTCCCACTTCCCGCCGATTTTTCGAGGCATTGCATTTAGTGGCTTAACTCAACGCCAAGGGCTTTTTGCCTTAGTGCCAGATCTAGACCAGATGAAATGAAAATATTAACAAATAATAATTGACTCCGAGTGGGTATCGAACTCACAACCGGCGCCGTCGAGGCTTCAATATCTACAAAATTATGAATATAAGGCTTCCATAAACTATCTTACAAGGTATCCAAAATTACTTCTCTCAGTCAACTACTACAAAAACTAGAAGGCAATTTATTCGATGGTAACTTTTATTATCTACAACTGAGTTGCAATTCGGAACATTCGACGCACGCGGTGATACCCATTCATAGATTTATGTTATGAAGTATGTACGTGCTTGCCGATTTGTTCGATAAAGTGGAGAGTAAGCGATTTTTGTATGGGAAATTATATTTGATTTGAGATCGTACAGTAGTGGGATAGTAGTGGGTCATACTGTAAACGTGATAGTTAAGGGTTCAATATCGACTTGGTGTGCTCTTTGAGAACACTTTCTACGTAATTCCTTTAATTTATTAATAGTGATTGGATTTATCTAATGTTTGATCACTGCCTTATTTAATTTTTACAAAGAATAATTTTGTTGTATAATTAGTATAATTAAGTATGCTTTATAGTATATTTTTTTATTACTGGACTTTAAAATTTCAAATTTAGCATTTAGGTAGGTTAGAAAGTGTAGCGAAGCAATAAAAAGACAACTTTCCGAAATTTCTGGAAATGGAAAAAAAACGTGATTTTCGATACTACTTCTTAATATTAAGCCGCGTTGCTGCTATTCTACGATTATGGTGCATCCATTTGCGGATTTATAAAATTGCGATACATTGATATAAGCAGTAAGCTTAGAACTTTATAAAAGTAGCAAATTAAACCTGCAACTGCGATCTTATAAGAAATATGATAACCACTTTGCCAAAGTCCAGCTTTGGTTAAGCCTTTATTTATTTATATTATAATACTTATAAAGTACTTGTGACCTACCTTGCGTTTGTAAAATAAATATATGAAATACTAATTTAATCTTCTTAAGTTGGAGCTTATTACCGCGTTTTCTTATCTTGTACTTATAAAAGCTGTAAAATTAAAATAATTAGATCTCCCGAAAGGATCGACGTCACAGCCATCGCGTTTACATTAAAATGCTGTACCACTACGCCACAATGGCGTTTTCTATTGGCATTATTTTTTTAGCTCCACGCTGTATTCTGCATATGGCAAGGTAACGCAGAAGAAACCTGGGAACCTAATGTTAAAGATCGTCCTTTCCCACCAACACACTTCCGTTTTTCACTTTCCGCCGAACTCTGAAGGCATGTTGAGCGGCAGAACTCATCGGAGGGTTTGCCTCGTTTCTAAAGCGACGAAATGAAAATATGAACTATTTTATTTTTTCAAGTGGGAACCTCAACTGGCATTTTTTTTATTGTTCTCCGGGAATCCTTTCAGTTACCGGAATTTGTGAACTATTACTATATGATATTATTCTTAACACATACTAGAATATTTAGTAAATATTTACAAAAAAAATAAATTTAAATTAGCTTCACGCTGTATCCCGCACACAGCAGGGTAGGCAGAGGGAACCTAGTGTTAAGACACTCCGTTCCCCACTTTCTGCCGAATTCTGGAGGCATTTGCGTGTTGAGTGGCAGAACTCAACGCCGCGCTTAACCTCGACACCAGAGCGAAGAAATGGAAATATAAATTTAAGTAAATATTTCATCTCCTCAAGTGGGGATCGAACCCACAACCAGTCGGTTTTGCAGTCACACCTCGTGCCGCTGCGCCACGACCGGCCTCAGTAATATTTATAGTTTTCCAATTTTTCTCAAATATTGAAGAAGCACAGCGAAAAAAAACATTGTTCTCCAAAAAACATATGAAATATGTAAATATATAATAATATCTTTATAGATATTTTACTTTTAATTTAATAGAGGAATAAAATAATTTATTCCTCTTATATATTAAAAGTATATAGTGTGTTGCTTACTCATTGTATCCGAGAAGTAAGCGGAAAACGTGAGATGATCTTTTAATATTCTGGTTATTCATAAAGAACGTTAAAAGTAACTGATGCTTTTATTTTATACTATTAGATATTTATATAGTTTCACGTTGTATCCCGCACATGGCCGAATTCTTTGCGTGCGCTGTATTAATATTGCACAAAAAATACTGAAACTTTACATTAAATACACAATTAAACATTTGCACAAATTTAGTGACAAAAAGATCAACGAAAAGAAAATATTGTACTTGAAATATACTGTACTTGAGTTCTGCCACTCATAACGCAATGTCTCAAGAATTTAATGGAAAGTCCTAGGCCTCCGGAATACAGCGTGAAATTAAAAAAAATACCTATCTATTACCTCAAATGCCTATTATTCTAAATCAAACTAGACACAAAAGGGCAATCTTAGAATATTTACACTATCAAGAGATCTTCTCCGCGCCTCCGACTGATCCTCTCGAGATAAACCAACACGTAGACAAATAAATCCTACGTACTGCGGTCACGCGCGCCCTGAATATTACATATATGCTAGTTCAAATTTATTTTATAGCGAATATCATCGTAACACAATTACATTTTTGTTCCATTTTCACGTTTTTTTCTTTGAATTTTGTGAAAGTAGGCGAAATGAATGTATTAGGAGATAAATCTGTTATTCATTTAGTTAGCTAACTTGCGGAACTTAACACCGTTAATTATGGCATTGTTTCACCAAAACAATATTTTATGAATTTATAAATATGTAATATTTAGCTATTTTTCAAACAGTTTATTAACATTTAACTCTAGATATTCTGCTAATTTCGGAATCTTAAAATTTTATATCTATAATAAATACTAAAAACAAATTTAATTCTATCATTTACACATAGTTAGTTTAGTACATATTAAGTTGTAGAGAGTGACTTTTTTAGCTTCACGCTGTAATCCGCACATAGCGGTGTAGGACAGGGGAAACTTAAGAACTTAACGTTAAGACACTCGGTTCTCATTAAACCATTTCAGTTCCCAATTTTCCGCTGAATCAACCGTCTCGAAACTTTGCCTCAATACGAGACGGATGAAATGCAAATATTAAATTTTCTCGATTGGGAATCGAATCCACAACCTATCGTGCTTACATTCACTAAATTGTTTCCCAGCGCCACGACTGGCTTTACTTAATTCTTCATATTTTCAACAAATTCATGAAAATAGAATATATATATTTTATATTAATCTAAAAGAAAATGTCAAACGAAGAACAACTGACGCGTAAACCAGTCAGCAACAGTCAAAGGGTTGCCATTATCACCATATAAAAGTAGGAAATCACGTTCGGCCCCTGTCGCTTATATTAAACTGAGATAGAGGGATTTCTACAAAAGGTGAATAATAAAACCAAAGAGTTTTTCTAGGACATTTCGGGACTGAACAACATTTATTATAATAGGTGATTCTTTTTTTAATTAGCTTCACACTGTATATATATATATATATATATATATATATATATATATATATATATATATATATATGTACATTCCAATGATAATATTTTATCGTCGTACAGACTTCATTGAGTTTGAATGTTTGCAATTTTAATTACTGTACTAAATTATGCAATAATTTAACGTTAGTATTTAACGAAAGAAAAGTAACTAATATATATTTAATAAATATGATTTTTCTTTTTTTTTTCATTGTATTTAATGAAACACTACGTTATTATATTCTACTCTTTGATGTACCCTCTCTTGTCATCTTCAAACGCTTCATATTACTATTATAATGGCAAATAACCTAATATAATACCTTAAACTAAGCATCTTTATTCATATACAATATTAAATTTCAAAGTGTCTAAGTTTTAAGTAGCATAAGCCTTGTAAAGTCATCTCTGCGTCGAAATAATTAAAATAAATTGAAAACTGTAATACGTATAACAACCTTAGCTAATTTTGTGTGTTTGAATCGTTTTGGAATTATGTTACATAAAAAATATGTTTACTATCTGTTGAATTTTAGTTTCTTCAATGATTAATTTGGTTACAGGCCAAGTGGTTATAGGATCAATTCTGGCTTGGAGAAAGAAAGGAAATGAATTGCCTATTTTCATTTTCTCGATCATGTAAGAAGACATAGTGCGGCGTTGAATCCCGCATTGAATTACACAAAATGATAAGTCTCGAAAATTAAACCAAAAGTGTGGAACGTTTAGTCAATGAGCCAATGAAAAATGGAGTGTCTTGACATTAGGAGCTCAACTATTATATAGGGGAGATCCATCAAGGTCCAGATTTATTCTCATACATACGTTTGAACTTCAAGTAGGTTATAATAATAAGTTTTATAGGCAATAACATTAACTTAGAAATTGGTGTGAAAACTTTGTAAGGACATAAAAATGTTTTATGTTCACATTGGAAACAAACCTATGGAATCTATGAGAGGGTTATTACGCAATTTATACTTAAATATGGATAAAAACATACGTTTTTAAAGTGTTACCATTTATTATTAAAATTCCAATTCCAGGCTATAATGGTGCAGTGGGATAGCATGACTGCATACGCATCCTGTCGCGCTCTGTGTTCGATTCCTTCTTAACACCAAGGTAGAGAATTAGATAAAATTAAATATTTCCCCACTCTAAGCAAACAAGCGCAAAACAAAGCGTGACGTTGGGTTCCACCCCTTAATATGTAATATTTCGAATTCGGGAGAAAAGTGGAGAAAGGAGTGTTTAAACACTGAATTTCCTCGGGCTACGCAATTATTCAAGTTAAATATAGAAAAAAAAAATATTCAACGTAAAATTGAACGTAAAAAATAAACCACACCATTAAAAACTCACATAATGATCCAAGTGAAATTACACTCTTTGTAAAGATAATAAAGTTAAAGCGAGCGAGTGAATAAATAAGTTGTTATTGAATGAAATTTGATAAAGAAACCCACAAAATGGTCTGCTTTTTGACGACTAAAACTTATAGAATATTTTTATATTAGCGAATATTTATTGAAATGTCACTTATTTTGTTCTAGTAATGATATTAAGTTATCTTCTGAATCTTTTAAAATAACTTTTATTGTATTATACGGAAGAATTTGGAAATTTGAGGGAAATTTCACACAATGCCTGCAGACTTCGGAGGAAAGTGGGGAATGAGTATCTTAATGTCTTAATGGAAACGGAGTGTCTTAACACCATGCTTTCAAGTTCTCTCTGCCTACCCTGCTATTTGCAGGATACAGCGTGTATTTAAAAAAATAATTTTATTTCTTTTATTTTTACGAATCTTATCTGTATACACATAATTCTTTATATTCCACCGCTTTAAGAATATTACATACTGAGTAACACTTCCCCTCCGAAGCGTTAATAATGAAATAACCACACAAGCAAAGCCGCGAGCAGAATACTAGTACAGAATAAAACCCGTATAAATGATCAGAACAAAAATATAAATGTAAAATAAGAGCCAAGTTTAATATTGAATTGGTAATGCGTTGCTCCCGACTCCACTGACAAAAAAGTTGATGTTAACATGGAAGCCAAGTCCTGTGCTCACTAGGGATGTAATTATATCTCACAGATGACTTTTTTTTTTTACAAATAGGCTACTATTAAATATGTGTAATTTCTACAAAATAATATTCAACTGAAAATTAAGTTTGCAAAAGTTAATTATATCCATAAACATGTGTGAAGAACTTAAGACGATTAAGTTAGTTATTCAAGTTTGAAAGCATATGAAACTTAATGTAAATCTAGCTTATGTGATAAACCCTAGAATAAGCAAAATACAGTCATTACATGAAATTTCACTAAGAGGCGTAAAGAGGTGACTCGAGGCGTATTTACCATACTTAGTAATAAATAACATTTCGTCATTTAATAAATTCTGAACTATTAATATAATTATATTTTTTTCAAATAATCAAGAAAATTCAGGTGCCATATCGATTTATTTTATTTATGTAAGAAATATTATTGGGATGGATTGAGAGGCCAGTCGTGGCGCAGCGGCACAAAGTGTGACTGTAAAACCGGTTGGTTGTGGGTTTGATCTCCACTCGAGGAGATGAAATATTTACTTAAATTTATATTTCTATTTCTTCGCTCTGGTGTCGAGGCAAAGCGCGGCGTTGAGTTCTGCCACTTAACACGCAATGCCACCAGAATTCAGAAAGTGGGGAACGGAGTGTCTTACACTAGGTTCCCTCTGCCTACCCTGCCGTGTGCGGGATACAAAGTGAAGCTGATTCATTTATTTTTTATTTTAGAAATATTATTACATATAAAATATTTCATTATTCCGAGTGTAGATTGCATTAACAATCAAAATTAACTAAATTACGTTATTTTCAAGTTATACATAAGCTTGGACAGTGAAGGAAAACGTTAATCCACAGATAAGGAGGCCCTTAATCTTACACTTTGGTCACAAGTACCTTCTCTGAGTTCCTTACCCTATAACGTGATAGTCCCGACACGGTAAATCCAGGGTACCGAGTAATTGTTCTCAATATCAATATATTTATACACATACATATTTAAATAAATATTAGGTACATCCTACTGGAGCGAGACAAAAAATATCAAGTGACATAACTCTCTTAGATATTATTACGCCTCTTACTAAACTAAATAATAAAATTAAAAAAAAACATAAATACATTTGTATTTCATACTTACATGTACTAACTATTAAGTGAATAGTCGCCAATTTTTTTAACTTCTTCGTTGGTTTCTTGTGGTTTAAAAATCATCAATAGTTTACATAATATTTCCTGGCCTTCCAAAAATTATTATTCCATTCTTAGTGTTGGATAACATTTAAAAATGTTAAAATATTTACAAGTGGCTGTACTACGCTATATTTTCTATTACATAATGACATAGTAAAACCACATTTTGCTTATTTCTGTTTTGTTACTGTATTTTATGCATTTTGTGAAGCAATGGATCGAATCTATACGATTACGGTACGAAACTGATTCCTTGATATTCTTCAAAAGACATTAATATATTTTCTCGGAACGTTTTGACTGACAGGCCTTGGCCTTGGCTATCTATATTAGTTACTTAAATTAAAATCAGTTTCGGAATGTATCCCTCACGCCGCAGGATAGGCATCTGGAATCTAATGTTACCACGCGACACTCCGTTTTCCACTTTTCACCGAATTCTGGCGGCATTGCGTGTTGAGTGGCGGAACCCAACGCCGCGCTTTGCTTCGACACCAGAGCGAAGAAATGTAGATACAAATTTAATTAAATGTTTCATTTCCTCGAGCGGGGATCGAACCCACAAAAGATGGCGTTTACTTACAGTCACATTTTGCGCCACGACCGGTCTCTAATTAATTAAAATATTAGTTAAGCGCGTCTTAATTTCGGCATCAGGATGAGTTAATCATTTTTGTAAATTTGAAGACTAATAATTGCCCGTCGTAATAGAACTGCCTCTGACTGTTAGTGACAGTTGGAGGCTCGATTCCTACTCAAGGGAATGAAATATCTAATATTTTAATTTCTTCGCACTGATATCGAGGCAAAACGCGTCGATGAAAAATGTTTCGAAAATTAGGTGAAAAGTGTAGGAAAGTCTTAGCATTAGGTTTCCTTTGCCTGCCCGGCTATATGGAAGCGTAAATCGATTTATTTTAATGTTAAAATCTCAAATTTAAGCTTTATACAAAGTTACCACCAAAAAATCACTTCTTAAAATTATTCACAGCAACACAGAACACTATTTTCAGTTGTTTTCACTCGTTTTGCTCCTTAAATCTGTGTTTTTACCTTCACAAAGGAAACGAAAAATCCATTCCGTCCCGTTGCATTACCATTTGGCTTTGAAATGAAAGGCGAGACTACATTCGTTGTTTCTGAAATAAAATAAACAAGAGATTTTAGAGGTTTTTTTAACTAATTATTTATGATTATTCTTCTTCGTTATCAAGTAAAGTGAAGTTTTACATAAAGAAATATGAAACACATAAAATTTTGTTATATAGTTTTAACTAAATTTAAAATTTATTTAGTGAAAAAAAAGTTTGATTGTAAATTGATATACATTCAAAATTGCACAAAGAAATAATGGTTTTTATTTCACTTGCATTAAAAGATTCATAATAAATTCTTAATCAGCTTCACGCTGTATCACGCACACAGCAGAGTAGGCAGAGGAAACCTAGTGTTAAGACACTCCGCTCCCCACTTTCTGTCGAATTCAGGAGGCATTGCGTGCTGAGTGGCAGAACTCAACGCCGCGCTTAGCCTCGAGACCAGAGCGAAATGGAAATATAAATTTAAATAAATATTTCATCTTGAGTGGGGACGGTGGGAACCCACAACAAGCCAATTTTACAGTCACACTTTGTGCCCCTGTGCCACGACTGGCCTCTAATAAATTCTTCTTCTGTTTTTTTTAAAAACATCATACTTTGTCTAAGCAAGAAACTTTTATAAAACTTCCAAAGAGAGTTGAATCTACTATCCTTCTACAGTCTGCCACTGTTTCACAACTGCGTCATCTTGGCGTTTTTAAATAGAAGTAATATAGATTAATTCACTTTTTTAGCATTACTTCGTATCACGACGGCCACTATTTAGATTCATTTAACCCAAATTATAACTGGGTATTATCGGTCTTAAATCCGATTGCCTAATGTTATTTCATTTACATTACAAGCAAAACCTTTTGGCAAACTTCATCTTCTTAATATTTAAACCATTTTAGTCCATTCAGTTTACTGAGGAACTCGATTTTTTTAATTTTGTCAACACAAAAAATACTTCATATATAATTAAATTTTGTAGCCATGTTTCTGAGTCTGAGTAAACGGAATCGTTATATGTTTATATTAAGCACAGGAGGTCAAGTATATGCATTTATCATATTATTATTGTTTTTCGAGCTATTTTCTCTCATCTTCATGCACCCCTTAAATACGGCAGAGAGAATTTATTGACAAGACACTCTGTTCTCCACTTACATGCTAAACGTTACTTGTTGTTTAGTGGGGCTAGAGCGGACAAATAACAAAAAAAACCTCAATTGATCTATATCACTTTGTGTGACATAGGTATTATATAGTAAAATTCATACATGAATTACTTTTAGCATTATCTTTTATATGTATACAAAACAAACTAAAATTAATTTAGTTTAAAAGCTCAAAACGATTTAAGCTTTGCATGCTTCATACGTAAATTGGGCTTGAAATTTTCTTTATAACTTTGTTTTGCACCGAAAATAATATATGAATAAACAAGTGAATTTATACATTAACTTCCGCGCAGCTCCGTCCTTTAATTTAATATTATTTCAGTGTATTTAGAAAAAAAATGATTATCACGATAATTGCTTAGTAAAAGGAATTGGTTATTACGTTTTCTCCACTGTTATGTATTTAATAAATTATAATTTAAATCTTTTTTAGATTTTATTAGTTTTTACTCGCCAAAATTGTCCAAAAATCGGTTCAGCTATTCCGGAGCTTAGCTTGAACAAACACAAAGATAGAAAACTGAGGGAAAGACTTTAAAATTGTTTATTTTAATCTTAATTTCAATATATGTATGAAGACGGACTCATAAAATTAGATTTTACTCCAGTTAGTAGTTTAGTCCAGTTTAGTATTTCAAAATATTTTAATATAGAAAGAAAAAAAAGTAAGCCAGATGAAGTGAAATAGGTTAAATGGATCGGATGGTAAAATCAATTTAAAGTTTGTAGAAAGAATTCGTTGTGAAAGTTCGAGAGGAGTTTTCATATTAGTATAAAATAAAGATTAAATTTGCACTTTTTAAAAATTTAATAATTTATAATAATGATATGCTGCTTAGATTATTGAGGTCAGCACATTGGCACGGCACATAACAGCACGGACGCAAAGATTGTGAGTTCGATTTCCACTCAGTTGCCTCGCTGTGGTATAAAGACAGGGCGGAGTTGAGTTTCGCCAGTCAACACACAATGCCCCGGAAAATGTTCAAAAAGTGAAAAAAAACAATGTCTTCACACCAGGTGCTCTCTGCCTACTAGAAATATATGCGGAATACAGTGTAAACCAAAAAATATATATAAGTATTAAATAGGCAGAATGTATAAAAAATAAAAGTAAATGCGTATAAGACATATAGTCTTTTATAGATAACATTACTATACGAACGCCATCGTAACCCAATCGAAAACTTTACACGCAATGATTGTGAGTTCGATTTCTACTCTGGGGAATATTTCAAAATGAAATAGTCGGCAGTTAGCCGGTCTAACGCGGTCAGTGAGACTGGCGTCACCAATTACATAAATAAATTATTCTAAGTTTTTTATATTTTTTTCTCTTTCTTATGACATTTTCATTTATAGTCACTGTTCTGTGTATATATTCGATACGAATTATTTGATGACGATAAATGAAAATAAACTTATTTAATAAAAGTCATTTCAATTTTATTGATAACAATCTGGGGCTCAAAAGTTTAATTGAATCGTATGTATCCACAGTCGATAATAAACCTCATCGTTGAGATATGAGAAAAGTTTTAATTCAGTAATCGTGTACTATCATAATTTTTGTTTGTCTTTCGGTGTTGCTTTTTCTGTAGTTTATTAGTTTTGTTACGGCCCTCGTGGCGCAAAAATGTGGCGAAAAACGGCTGTGGGTTTGAGTCCCAATATTCTAGATTTAATTCCCCCCAATTAGGAAATGTAAATAATATTTCCTAAGAATTAGGAAAAGCGTGTCGTTGTTTTCTGTCTCTCAACACACAATGTTTCCAGAATTCGGCAGAATATGTTCTCTACCTATCCTACTATTAGCGTATGTATCTTGCGTGAAACTAAATAAAAATATTCATATAAAAAATATCATAACAACATAACATAAATAAAATATTCCACACAAATTTTCTATAAACTCTAATATCGCTTTCAGTAAATGTTTAGTGAAACCATCACAAAAACTTCAAATATTAACTTCGTATGAAATTAATTTGAACGAGTAAATGTCAATAAATCTAACCATAATAAAGTGAGGCAACGAAGGTCATAATATCAACAAAAGTATGTACAAAATGATTTTACATAGAAATATATTACGAACGACCATAGAAATATCTACGAACCAAATTCAACCTGGCTTAACTATATTATAAATTAACGACCCGCTTGAAATGCACATTTATTTACTAATCTATTTTTTTTCGTTATCTAGCTACTTTTTATATAATATTATCAATTTAAAAAAAATAAATCAAATTAAATCAGCTTCACGCTGTATCCCGCACACAGCAGGGTAGGCAGAGGGAACCTATTTCCCACTTTCTGCCGATTTCTGGAGGCATTGCGTGTTGAGTGGCAGAACTCAACGCCTTTTTTTTTTTTTCGTGAGGAAATCCCTTTACGGATACCAGCCCGAGTGGGGACTCAAGCGGTTATGTGGGACCCACGGACCGGCAGATGGTAGGCCGTCCCAATACCCACTAAAACCTCACGGTGCTCCTCCTCGACCGCCACTGGCCGCGAGACGCGGGGACATTAGTCGTCCGCGAAACGCGGCGGCGGGAGCCTGCAAGGCACGTCGCGGAGTCAAGGGTGGTGGGCACCCTCGACGGCCTGCTCGGAGTAGCGCGCGGGAGCAACCTGCGCGCGACTACTCGGGCCAGGTTAGTAGGCGGCCAACTTCCCCAAGCTGACCGCCCTCTGGCTCGTTAGGGCGGAAGGCGGCGATCGTGTGCCGCCCTCCGGCGACCCGGTCTCTTGCGGCGGATGGCGTTCGGCCGAAGCCTCCCTCGCCCGCTCCGCCGCCTCCTTCTCGAGCACCACTGCCTCGCAGAAGGAGGAAACCGCATCCCACGACGTCTCGCTGCCGGCCATGGCCTTGACCACGGCCGGCAGGGAGAGGTCGTCCCCTATGAAGTCGCGCAG
>JAATLQ010011289.1:0-12406 GCA_013421005.1 Heliconius erato x Heliconius himera
TCTGCCGAATATTGGAGGCATTGCGTGTTGAGTGGCAGAACTCAACGCCGCGCTTAACCTCGACACCAGAGCGAAGAAATGGAAATATAAATTTAAGTTAATATTTCATCTCCTCGAGTGGGGATCGAACCCACAACCAGTCGGTTTTACAGTCACACCTCGTGCCACTGCGCTACGACTGGCCTCACAACAAAGAAACCTCCGACAAAGAATTTTTAATTGTTTTAAATAATAAAATACGATCATTGTTGATATTTAATATTTATAAAATATACATAAAGCTAATTATTTATTACACGTATATATTTTTGTAACTTTATGTTCTTTTTACCTATATAATATAAGTCTCATCATAATTCTAAAACTCTGTTAAATGTGCTGATGTCAGTGAATAATTTAATTTAGGTTGTAGGATTCATAATATTCTTTGTAAAATAACTGTATTAATTGCATATTAACTCCTGTACAGTTTTTAAATTAGTTACATATATTATATGAACGAACCAACCAAAATATCTTTGCATTTACTTGATATTTCTTTCAAGATCGTTGTTTATCTCTGTGTTGAATTAATTACGACTTAAACTTAACTGTTATGATTTATGAAGGTAATCTCCACTAACAATTCAATTTTGTTTACTTTATTGTATAAAATGTTATATAATAGTGCTTCAAAAATATATATTTTTATCAACAGTCATATAACCCAGACGTTTCGAACGTCATTCTTTAGCCAGGGTCATACCAGCGCGATTGCTACATAATATTCGCAGGCAAAGTAATGCCTTGAGTTCATTCAAATGACGATAACTTTTTTTTTAATGAACCGATTTTGATGAACTAAACTTTAGTACTTAAGTTGAGTTAAAACAAAGCAATTGGTGAAATTTTCAAGTAAATCGGTTCAGTACTTTCAGAGAAAAATGCGGACAAAAATATGTCGACAGACAG
Organism: Heliconius erato x Heliconius himera; assembly: GCA_013421005.1. Classification (NCBI taxonomy): domain Eukaryota; kingdom Metazoa; phylum Arthropoda; class Insecta; order Lepidoptera; family Nymphalidae; genus Heliconius; species Heliconius erato x Heliconius himera. The sequence goes on from JAATLQ010011289.1 coordinate 952, forward strand.
ACAGACAGACAAGAAATTCAAAAAAAATCTTTTTGCTTTCTATTATTCTTTTTAAGTGTCCCTCTATCCATTTCAGTCAAAATTATTAAATGTACAGACAAAATATTTTTACTGTCTTATTATATATAGAGATAGAGATGATTTATAACTAGCGACCTCTATACCTCTCTCAGCTTCGCGCGCTTGAATCACACAATCATTTATTTCTTTGAATTACTTATATTTTAAAGACAATATCTATATTGAAAGTAGCGTGTGTCTGTAAACGCAGCAGGTTGTGAGTTTGATTTGCACTCGAGGAAATAAAATATTTAATATTTTTATTTTTCGCTGTGGTGTTGAGGCAAAGCGCGGGTTGAGTTCTGCCACTCAACACACAATACCTCCAGAACTCGACGAAAAGTGGGGAGCGAAGTGTTTTAACATTAGGCAACTACTACTGGCTACCTACTGCCTACCATGCTATATGCGAGATGTAGCGTAAAATTTGGAAAAAATCTATACATTAAAAACTAAAGTTCCAGGATTCAATACAATGACACAGTTTTTGTCGAAAAACATACTTTGACACAACTTTTTCATTTATAAAAAAATAGAAACAAAACAAACACTAAATGATAAGGGAAGTTTGCCAAAATACACTAGTAATAAAAACTAAAAATTTTAATCGTTTTAAGCGTTTCTGATATTAGTATGCACAGATAATCAGACGAAAATAAAAAAAATATCCTTTATTCGGGTTTTTTTACTTTTATAAATGTCCCCAATAATATATTCTCTCATATCTCTTCAGACAGCGATCAGTTACAACTTTTTTGTATGGAGAGGATAGATTGTATACAAGAAGTGTGATAGAATGTTTCGCTCGCGTCGTGATACCGGCGCGTTGGGAGTTACGTTTAGTTATGCAAATGTGATGAGAGCAGAGACACGCTTCGGTGCCGTGACACGTGTGACGTGACTCGTCCTCAGCTGAGCGTGATGGATTGCTTTTTGATGAGATTTGCCTCCAGAGGTCCATCGATGTGACCACTTTATTGTATTTAGCATACTTTAGTATTCAATCACTAGCTATCTGTAAAGTCAGCTTTTTATATTTGTAGTTGTCCTTATAATTCAAAAATGTATACAAATCAAACTAGGAGATAATATTGTTGGAAACAAGAAGCGGTTAAGGTTTAAAAAAAAAAACAACATAACCACACATATCGTTTATATATGATTGGAAAGGAGATTCTATGTAATTGCAATAATTAATATGTATCATCCAATAACAATACTTCACATGATTTTCTTTCCAATAAGGGTCGTCGCCTACGACGACTGTACAACTGCTCCGATTGTCTTTTTTAGATGTTTATCCGGAGTGAACCTAGAACACGGCACCTATTTACTAGTAATTATCAAGAATTATCAGTTCAGGTTTTTTGTATATGAGTATAATAGTCCACCTGGGTATCAAATATCAAATTTTTAGGTAACCTAGGTAGAAGTGGGTTAGGTTTTTTATGAATGAGAGAGTCAATATATCAATAACCCTTAAAGGTGTTGTTGAAATTTCACGTATATAACAAGTTTTAATAAATATGCTAAAGAAGAATGTCTAGCTTGTATAGGGATACGTACCAACTTGCGTCAACCCAAATGTACTCTCAATTAGTTCAGTTCAGTTCTTAATTTATGGCGCTTCGAGCGCGCCTACTCTCAATTAGTCCAATTTTTATTTAACTTTTCATTACCTACAACGGTTTAACATAGCTTACCCCCAATTTTTTAGTAATCAAAGAAGTTCAAAAATGTCTGATTATATTATTAATATTTAATTACTATACTATTTATTATTACTTGCTGCACTTTAGAAATACTACACTGCATTATATAAAGATATATATCCTATTGGATTCATTTTTAGCTCATAACCAGGCAGCGTGGACGCCGGTCGGTGTTTCCCAATAAAGACTCACCATTTCGACACAGCACGTCGAAGTCACTTTCGCTACGTCCTAACGCGAGTAACTATCTCAACGCTTTCAATAGTAATTATGAGTATTGAACTTAAAAAATCTGACTATTAACTGACTTGGAAACGCTTCGCCTTGCTTACTTTAGCGGCTTCCATAGTATTATGTCCTACGGTATTCTACTTTGGGATGATGCAGCCGGTATTACATCAATTATTGTCTTACAGAAGCGAGCTATTCGCACAATCTATAACTTAGGCCCTAAAGAATCGTTAAGGCAAAAATTTAAAGAAATTAATATATATATTGACAGTTGCATCTCAATACATTTTTAAAAATGTTATGAACGTTAAGAAGAATATTAAATATTTTGCCAAAATTGGTGATGTACATAATATCAATACTAGAAATAGGAGTAAACTTATTGCACCTGTAGCTCGATTACATCGGGTCCGCAATTCTTTTATGGGACAATCTGTACGCTTTTACAATAGGATCCCAGAAAACGTCAGAAAATACTTTATATCACGATTTAAAAGAGTTGTGAAAAGACATTTGTGTGTTAAAGGTTATTACCAAATTAATGATTATATAAATGATAACACGCTTTGGGAATGAAATGCTCTAATCTGTTTCAAATGATCGTTGTCAGAAGTATATAGAATAAAATTATTGAACTTGACTTTTTTAAATGGGAAATGAGCCACTGTTTATAGTGAATCGACTCCGCAGTGCAGTGACAGAGACATCGGTGCAGGGTGGCTCGGCAGTGTAACAGTTATGTATACTTATTTAAGTTACATTTATCTCTTAAGTCATAAACATTAGTCACATTAAAGCTATTATTATTATAATTAAATTCAACTGAAAGTTTCAAATAGTTTTCCAATAAAAACGCTTTAAAGCAATGAACGGGACTAGTACTTCTTTCGATGCTTTATGCATGTAAAGTCCATTTCTAATAAAAACGATTCCACGTCGTATATCATGTTCGGACCTATTTGTAATTGTCCGCCCGTTGTCACTGTTGCGACGCGGCATTCTCAAAAGTAAATAAATATAAATTGAAGGTCTATATTAGGTGATGTGTAAATAAATTGACGACAACATGAATTGCTGGACTATTTAATTAAATTTTGGAATTTTGTAAAATGGTTGGTTGGGAACTTAACAGAGGCTCGTGAGTACACGGCGGCGGCGGCGACGTACACGATGAGTTACTATGTACCTTTTAGTTTTGAGTCACTAAAGACACTGTTACCATTTAGAATTCAACAGCGCACAAATAAAACATAGTTTATCAAAAGTTATCGAATCTACAACACTGTCCGCTGCATTAACGCCATTTTCCATCAAAATTATAACAATCAATCGATCTTTGAATATTCATGAATAGAAACTCATGTAATTTACTTTGGAAAGTAATTTTTTGATCAGCCAACTACATAAATACTTATATGACGTCAAATTGTCTTCAGAGATGGCGGTTTACTGTGTTGTACGTATTCGGGTGTAAAAGGAATATTACGACACGCCCGTGTCTTGTAAACAACTAAAAAAATAAGAAACAAAATGACTTCTAAATTATAGTTAAAGCATAAATTGAAACAAAAAGTAAATTATAGAAAGTAAAAGTTACAAGGTTGTAATGTTTTACATTTCATACAAAATGAGTGCATATAATTATAATAATATACTTTTATAAGTTACGCTATCCATTAATCCTAACATTGATACGGAACCGCCTCAGCGGGAGAGTCCAACTCGCACTTGACACAGTTTTTTTCAGCTTCACGCACGTATCCGTATCCCGCACGTAGCACGGTAGACGCAGGGAACTTGAGAGCCTTTAATGTTAAGATACTCTGTTTAGATTATTATTGATTAAGAATCTCTCGATGCCCACTTTCCGCCGAATTGTGGAGGTGTGTACATCAAATCAAATAAATTTGCCAACACTGACTGACGAGAAATGAAAATATAAATGTAAATAAATATTTCTTTTCCTGGAGCGCATGCATGGATGCATTGTTACTGTAACTAAACAAAGCAAGCATTTTAAATGTAGCGCTATGAAATAAAGTGTTTTGAAGTCGGCTTGTGTTTTATTGGAGAGTGTCAGAGTATCGCAGTAGTCAGTAACACTCAGGCGGCTGCGTAATTAGCCGGTGCGATGTAACGCGCGTCGGGAGGAGCGACGTGCCGCGTGCAGCAGCGACGGGCGGCTGCAGCTCACCGCGGGGCTGCAGCCCGTCAGCCGGTGCGCCCGTGTCAAGGGCGGGGGTACGGGGGCGAGGGGGGAGGGGGGGGGGTGCATAGCAACAGCGCGCGGACAAAAGAACGTCGCCGGTGCCGGTTAACGCTCAGCTTTAATAGCGCCGACACAGGGCAGTGCGGCGTCACGCGCAGACATGCTGTCACAGCTGGCCAGCTGTGTCACATCGGGGTCGGAGGAGAGCTGGTCGACTGGACATGTCATTCAAAGTGCGCTTCCGGAGTTTTTCACATAAAGCAAAGCGGAGGGCGTGACCGCGATGTCGACGAAAAGTGAGAGAGGCACCACTACGCGCTTGCAACGCGTGCGAGGGGGAAGGCGATACCGGTAGCAAAGGGGAGGGGTATAGTGCGGGGGGGCGGAAGCTGCGCCCAGCTCAGCTGATTGTGACTGTTGCTAGGCGGCGACCGAGGGCGGGCGAGGGCGGTCGGGGGCGGGGGGGAGCGGGGCGGCTGCAAGTTGCATGGCTTATGAATATGTATGCAAAGGTATAATTTTTGACGCCGCACCTCTCCCTCATCCCTCACCCCTCACACTAATAGACCGGCTTATGCAAAAAAATGCATTCATTCCATTAAGGCTCTTATCTAAAGTTGTTTAATTTTTAGGCAACCAATGTATTAAAAAAACGCTTTTATTAGTTAATAGGTAGATATCGTAAAAGTACATATCGTAAAGAAGTACTCATTTCTTTACTATTCATAAAACTATCAGTTTCCTTTCCTCTAAACGTAATGTATCGGCAGAGCTGAACAAATACTGCTAGCGTGACTCGCACCCGCCACGCGGGACGCCACCAGCCGATGCACCGGCGTGCGCGACAGGCACTCACCTCTATCTACTTTATCCTGTATGAACATCATCGCTCTGCTCTATTTGCTCTGCTCTATACCGCCACTGTCATTTTATTCGTCTATACTTATAACAAAATCGTAACTGATCTTAACTATCAGATAGTTCATGGGAGATAGATGATTATTTAATATATGTAAGAGAACCCAAAAAAATCATTTTTAAAATTCTTATCTGTTTATTTATTTGTATGTGCGTTTGTTCACGCTAATCTCAGAAACAACTCAACCGATCATCATTGGATTCTAGCAAGCTTCACTTAACAATTAATTTTTTTTATTACAATCAGTTCAGTTCAGTTCAATCAGTTCGCATTTATCACGGGGAGTGTTTGACCCGTTACCTGCCTGCCATTGGTGTAGTCTACGGACGCAGGATTCCGCAAAAATGTCTCTCATATACAAGAGCATCATTCGACCAGTTCTTTTGTACGGAGCTTTACGTCACGGAATAAAGATGCTGAGGTGGATGTGCGGCGTGTCGCGGTCGCGGTCTGACCGTCTTGGAGTCCGTGAAGTAGCGGATAAGCTCCAAGATTGTTGCCTGAAATGATTTGGTCACGTTACGCGCCGGCCTAAAAACTATTTCGGATGCAAGTACTTTGCTATATCAGTTCCTGGACTTATACCACTCGGACGCCCAAGGAAGCGCTGATGGGATTTCGTGATGCAGGACATGAGAGTCAATGGTCTAACCATCGAGAACGCTAAAGACCGTGTAAAATGAAATAGGTTGAGTAGGAAGGCAAAAGCCGGGATTAATGCCAGTGAGAAGAAGACATCAAAGTCATAAAACAGAAAGTAGCGAAATATATGTAATTGTGTTTGCAAAATAATATTTTAATTGTTTTTAGTATACGTAATTAAATATATTTTTTTTATAAAAAGTTTAAAATATTATTATTATTTTTTAAAATAGTACTTACAAACACCGGATGCGATTAACTGTAAAACTGTACTATGTATTTGTAACAAAAAGAACATTACAACGGGTACTAACATTATTTTAAGCTATATAGTGGCGCAAATTGCATCCTGTAGTCTTGTTAAACTTAAAATGTCAACAAAATGAGAGAAATAAATTAAACAAACACATCCAAGCTACTAAGCCAAATGGTCTAAAATCAAAATATTAATATAATGTTCTTTGTAAATAAAAAAATGTTTTATAAATTATTGATTTTTTTGTTAAAGTTTAATATTTTATGTAAATTTACAATACAAATTTTGTATTAAGCATCACGTATTCAAGAATGTCTATGTTACACGATACTTATTGACCTACAATCTTATGGGACAGGCACAAACGTGTGATCGGCGAAACAAAGGAGAAATGTTCATTTAGGATAAACTTATAGGTAGTATAAGTTATAATTTATAAGGTTTTGTGCGCCTGTGTGTAAGTTTGTGCTATTGTATATTAAATATTAATGTTCTATTACGTAACATTTATTAGTGAATTCAATATCTAAATCTAATAAAATATGATTTAACTTTTAACATTACTATTTTATGAGTATCATAAAAGATATTCGAATAAAGTGAAGGTTTACGGAGTTCAATTACGGAGAGACAGGGACTTACATATTTCTAGTTGTTCAATGTTATTGATAATACGAAATTGACAAATATACAATTTACATGTATTATATTGTAGCGGTAACCGTCGAGTGCAACTCAATAATGATGGGAACTGCAAGCATCGTGCGGTCCCACTCCCACTCCCACGGTCGCGGTCCTCGCACGTGCGGGCGGCGGTGGCGGCGGACATCGCTACTTTTTGCAAGAACCGGAAGAGAAAAACTTGGGCGGAAGCGCACCCCTGGGAACATCCCACGAGAGATACTCTTGATGTTCGAGTATTTACAATATGTTACATATTGATCACTTATTTATTTAATGAATTATAACAAATAGAGCTCGCTTGAAGTTTGGAGGGCACGCAGGAAAATATTAACTTGTCAAAGAGGTGCAAAACACATAAAAATTAGAAATATAACAAAATCTACAGATGGGCTAGTAATAGACTACAATACTAAAGGTGGACGGGAAAAGTAACAGTTTGGCCGAGACCTCGCGGACACCGTGAGAGATATGATGAGAGATATGAAGGGGGACGGGAAGATGATATAAGTAAGATGGCTGGAATAAACTGAAATCAAAAAGCATAGTCAAAGGAAAACTGGACATCTTTATAGAAGGCCTTCAACTGCACAGGTGTTCTTGCATAATATATTTATATATGCATAAATAAACAAATAAACAAATAAATGAGTAAAGTTAAATAATAATAATGATAAGATGAAAGAAAAACAATAATAACTGAATACGTGCACCTGCCTGGATGCCTACCTATCCTAGAGGCCGGTAAGTACAAGCACACGGCAAACTCATTTTTTTTGTTTTAAATTGCTATCTCGCGATAATTCCGGGATAAATATTAAAACAGCCTATATGTTGCTTCACAACCTCCTGTACTCTTCAAAGTATAATACTTAGTTGAGACGGTCAAAAGACTTCGCGAATTCTATATAACAGTTGTATAAAATAACTCTTTTACCGAGTAGCAATTTTGTCGAATAAAATACTTTATACTTATTTAGAAAACGTATAAAGATTTGAACGTAGCGGGACTCGAACCCGCGCCTCCTGGAAACCGACCAGGTTCCTAAGTGTGGAATAACACTTTAAAAATGTTTAAACAAACACTATAAATAGATGAAGCCGGAATCCAATACTGAAAACTGTATTTTAATCTCTTGAGAATTTTCAGAGATTAGCCTAGTATTTTGTTCACAGAAAACACAGACAAACAAACAAAATAAAAAAAAGCCATTATTTTGGATTCTTTTACATTGGAGATGCCTCTAATAATAGCTTTTTTGATTTATTTTCGATGTACAGACAGCAGTTTCGTCAGTTACCATTTAATTATAAGTATAGATTGAATTCTCAGATTAAAGTTTACTCAGCTCGTTACTAGCGAGTGGTCTCTGCGGGGGCGGGGGCGGGGGCGAGGGGGAGTGAAGAGGGTTTTCTACTAAAATTTATTTACCTGGTGGAGTGCTTGCTGAGGGCAAGTGGGAGTTATCCGAGCTGCTACAGCTAGTGGTGTAGGTCCATGGAACGTGACGGCTGATACTTATAGTGTGACAGGAACGAGTATATTCGTACTTTATGAATACGTGCGCGTAACACGTCTAAACGCGAAATTTCCTAATTGAATTCTATTGTAAGTGCTCGGTGCTTGGGTTTAATGCCGAAATAAGCACAATACAGCATCTAAAACAACATTAAGGGGCGGGGAGAACGTCTTCGGGCCTCATTTAATGAAAAAGAGGAAAATATAAAAATTTGAAAGCAGCTATAAAGTTTTATTATCGAAGTTCCGACGCCGACAAAGAGAAGTGTCGCGAAGAGCTCCCCCATTTGATGACGATCAACGAAAGAAAAGCAAAACGTGGACCTCTACTGTATATTAATTAGGTATATTATAGTTATTATATTAATTAAATGTAGAATGTAATCATTCTAGCCCAAAAGGAGTGTGGATGACGGAGGATATATTAATATTTAGGAAATTATGTAAAACTGCGATCGGCGTAGGGCGGGCGGCGCGGCGTAGGGCGGGCGGCGCGGCGTAGGGCGGGCGGCGGCGGCGGCGCGATACCGGAAATGAAACTTCCGCAGGAAGATCTTCCAATATCTATTTGGTATTTTTCACTCTTCCAGTCCCCTCAGACCAGCACCCTTGTATATGATGTACGGGTATGTGTAATTGTACGCAAACTCATACTTATTTACTTTGTTTATTGTTTGTTATTTGTTTACGCTCTATATTTGTCTTAAGCTTATAATTTTCTTATCATTACGAATCTCATGCAGTCGACGTAAGTAGTCGACAGAAAGGTTTGGGACGAAATAAAATAAAAAAAAAAAACATTTAGAGTATTTTATGTAGACGCTGTACCTATAATGTGTACTATACATTATACAATATAGTACAAACGAGTATGCGTGTGTGGTGTTGATGATAATTGTATACTGCATGAATTTTTTTTCGTTAAATGTATTCTATTGAGAAGATTATTCACGTACCTTATTAAATGTTATGTAATAAAATATAATAATATATTATAATAATATATAAATAAAGATATCCAGTGCACAAGTACGTAAGGGGCTAATTAATAACACGCATAAACGTATTTTAATCAAAACATATTAGAGTATTTCTATATTGAATAGTAATTATTGAACGGATCAATACGATCGCGTGAGCGCGGCTCGGGCGGGCTCGGGCGGCCGCGGGCGGCGCGCGGGGCCCGGCGGCGGCGAGCTGCGGCGAGCGGCGGCGGCGGGGGGCGCCGCTCCGCCAGCGCGCCCTCAGTCCGCGCCCGGAGCCCGCGCCGCGCGCCGCCATGGAGATGGAGCACTTCATCGAGACGGTGCGCAAGTACGCGTGCCTGTGGAACACCACCGCCATCGAGTACCGCGACCAGGAGCTGAAGGACGCGGCCTGGGCCGAGGTCATGAAGGAGACCGGCCTGGCCTCAGGTGAGTGCGTCGCGCCGCGCCGGCTCCCCACCTCCGCCCCGCCCCCCTCCGGCCCCGGTGGCGCACCGAGCGTTACGTCGCGTTACGTACTACATTACCTCTAGTATACTGTACATGCGTGTAAAGTTAACGATGTAACATTATTATTTGACATGTTGAACGCACTCTTGCACGCGTCATTTAGTTTTATTGTAGCGTTATAGTTAGTAGCTAGGTTAGTGCAATAGGTTTACAATCCTGAAATTGTAATAAAGCAGCGTTAGACTGTGCTCATATATAATACTAGTGGGCGCGCGCGGCTTCGCCCGCTTATTTGGACACTTAGGAGTGAATTCTAAAAAAACCACGAAACACGTGGTTAATAAAATATTTTTAACAGTCTGAATTAATTTTGTTATAAAAATCGGGGATGATTTAAAGATTTTTCCATACAAACTTTCAACCCCTTATTTGCACCCTTAGGGGGTGAATTCAAAAACACCATGAAATACGTGTTCAATGAAATGTTTGTAAGAGTCTGAATTTCAAATTTTATAAAAATCGGTGCCGAATTATAAAAAAATCCATACAAACTTTCAACCCCTATTTCATCCCTTTAGGGTTAAAATTTTTTAAATTCCCTTCTAAGTGGATGTCCAGAATATAAAAATAAACATCTGTCATGTCTGTAAATTTTACGTTTCTACCATCAGCGGTTACGGCTCTGCGTGCGTCTTACCTCAGTCAGTCAGCACAAGTCCTTTTATATATATAGATGATATCTGTTATTGTTATTTAATGAATTAACGTGAATATATAACTATTAATATATTACTTTGAGTATCGATTAACTACAAGCAAGCACCGAGTGCGAGTGTCGTCGGTCGGGACTAACGTGCAGTACAGTACAGGGGGGTGACGCTACATCACCTGACGGCTGGTACTCGCACTCGCTACTCCACACGTACATACATACACACATACATACACACCTGCATATACATCTGTACATGAACTTAGAAATGTTTTAAAGCCACGATCAAGGGCAGGGACGACAGCGAGGGGTGGTTTTAAAGGACTCGTTCATTGTATACCAAAAAGGGTGATAAAATTGAGATTAAACAACATTCATATTATTATACAAATTAGTGTCTCTAATTGTCATTAAAAACTGTGAGATGAAATAAAAGAGATTTATACATTTTTTAACATTTTTATAGTGTTATTCCACACTTAGGAAAGAAAAATACTTTTAGAAAACTTATAAAAATTGGAATGTAGCGAGAGTCGAACTCGCGCCTCCTGGAAACCGACCAAGCACTCTGACCACTAAGCCATACGTATTCATCCAGCTAGCTCGAAATTTTTATACGCTTGTTACAATTTATTTATGTTGTTAGCATCTTTGTAGGGAGATTTTTAGAAATTTCTACCCAAAGATAATTACTAAGAATTATCGTCTGGCGAGAGAGAATGCTATTAATTAAATATTTTACATTTTGATGTTTTTATATGTTGTAGACGAGCAAGAAACTGCCACTAAGTAAATTTATGTTTTCAGTGAAAGAAGTAAAATTGAAATGGAAGAAATTGCGCGACAGCTACCGCGACGCACTGAAGCGGCAGAGCGAGATGCTGGCCAAGGACCCCGGCAACCCCGCCAAGAAGAGCTACCCCTGGAAGTACATGGGCCCTATGCAGTTCCTGCAGCCGCACATGAGCGTGCGCAAGAAGCCGGCCGCGTCGCCGCCCTACGCGCCGCCGCCCGACGCCGCGCTGGCGCCCAACGGCGACGCGCGCTCCTCCGACGACTCCGAGTCCGAGGCGGCCTC
>JAATLQ010011296.1:0-35495 GCA_013421005.1 Heliconius erato x Heliconius himera
ATGAGTTAGGATTTTATTGTAAGTATCGATAAGTTATGTTTTTATTTCAAACATTCAATTGAAGATTCTTATAGGAGATACAAAAATGCGACCTAAAGTTTTAATAACTTTCTCATAAAAAATCTTCATTGCGCTGCAAACATACATAATAGGTATATCAAAACACGAACATATTTCAGTGTGTTAAGTAAATAATTCTGTGGTATAAGCGGGCGAAGCCGCGAGCGGGTCGCTAGTTATTGATAAAGTGACATGGGGTAAAGACTTTTAATTGCAAAGCTACCCGTATTAACGATAACTTTAAAGCATTATTCGAGTCGGTCGTGAGTTCGATCCCCACTCGAGAGAATAAATAAATGATTATATCTCTTAATATTTTTTGACACCAAGGCTCAAGCTCGGCGTTAAGTTCCGCCTATCAATACGCAATGCCTCGAAATTCGACGGAAGTGGGAAACGGAGTCTCTTAATACTCTCTGCCTATCCTGCTATATTTATATATATAGATTTAGATCAATACTGATCGTTCATATCAGCAACATTATATACGTAATTGTTTAGTATTAAATGATAAAAAATAACATTTAATAACAGAATAAAATAAATAAATCAGCTTCACGCTAAATCCCGCCCACTGCAGGGTAGGCAGAGGGAACCTAGTGCTGAGACACTCCGTTCCGCACTTTCTGGAGGCATTGCGTGTTGAGTGGCAGAACTCAACGCCGCGGTTGTCCTCGACACCAGAGAAATGGAAATATAAATTTAAGTAAATATTTCATTTTCTCGAGTGGGAATTAAACCCACCACCAGTCGGTTTTACAGTCACGCTTTGTGTCCCTGCGCCACGACTGGCCTCAGCACAAAATTTAATATATTCTTATATTACTAAAATTTCGAACTAATACTATAGAAAGCGTTGCCAATATCATCCTATGCCAAGTCGCCAAAAGGTTTGATACTGAAAGTCTGGCTCCACTAATGAAGTAATACGGTTAATGAAAAAGAGGGCTGAATTAATGAAACATAAAAAAATTACTGTGTAATGCGGGCATAAAAATGTTTTATAAATATTATAATGAAATGAATTCCATTTATTCAGGCCAGTCGTGGGGCGAGGGAGACGTGTCACTATGAACACGACAGGTTGTGGGTTCGAATCACGCTCAAGAACTTTTTTTTTTTTTTATTTTTATACATGCTTTTTGGAAATGTTCAGTCAGAGTGGCTTAGCACTAGGTTCCCAGGTTCTCTTTGCCTACCCTGCTATGTGCGGGATACAGTATAAAGCTAAAAAAACAAAAAGAATAAATTTATGTATATTTTTTTATCTATTAATTTATTAAAAACAATTTTGAAAACAACAAAAAAATATGCCAACAAAAAAATAACAACTTCACCCAATATGTAAAAGTCACACTATCTGACTCGTTTAAGTCCCAAAACACCTTGTTCAAAGAGATCCGGATAGTAATCATTCCCGTTATATAGCCAGTGCACGTCTCTACTCGGTTTTAAGCTAATAAACTGTCTTATCATACCAGTATACTGAAACTTGGCACGGCTGTAGCATGGTATTTCATAATTTACTTCAAAATGAACTTCGTACACCGTAAGTTATGCAGTCGTTACTTTTAAAAGGTTTTGTTGTGGAATAATATTTGTGAAACGTTGTGCGAGTATGTTGTACGTAAAGGAATTAAGTAGGTACTAAACAAGCGATTGCCACGTCATTAATTTACATATGTATATATGTAAATTAATCCCAAATTTTACTTTATGTTTTATTACATTATACCCATCTATAATAGTAGGGGAGCCGAAGCGGGGACTTCGAGGTTTACTAAAGCGCAGCAGATTAATATACTGGGGGATTTCTTGTACTCGGTTAAGTACTTCCACCAAATATGAGCCCCATATATAAGGTCTAGGATAAAAGATAATATTAGTAAAAAAAAATGATGATCTGAAATTCTCGAACGCGTCAGATTATTTATTTATTTACACTTTATTGTGCACAATTACTCCTTAGGAAATAAAAGATATAAAAAGAACAAAGATAGAACAATTGACACACAAAAGACGGTCTTATCGCTAATCAGCGATTTCTACCAGACAACCTTTGGGTTAGGATATATGCGATAGAATAGAGTGGGTGGTGTAAATAAACTTACATATCATATTAAATCCTAATACATAAACATAATACATATATATTTGAAGAATATATATTATTATAATATACTAATATATTTATTAATTTTATTATTGATGTCATTTCAAGCCGAATCATCCTTCAAATAATATTTTTTTAAATATTTTAAAGATATTGAACGCCTAATATCTAGAGGTAGATCGTTCCACAACTTAGTTGCTTTCACAGCAAAAGAGTGCATAAGATTAAGGTACAGTAAGTTAGTTACATGCTAAATCATGTACATTCTGCTAATCTGACAATTTGAGAGTGACATAAAGAAGGTAAAAAAAATGTTATCTCGACATTTTTGAGCGTGGTTATTTTTTTTTTATTTTGAACCCAATAAATCAAGGATTACAAAAAATATATAATTTGACGAATTCCACAAGCCGAAGTAATAAAAATTGATTGATAAAGTTTAATAGATACGGGTTGCCTATATTCCCCTTTCTATATCCCTCTTTCACTCTTTCTCTATCTGTTACTATCTTCACTCATCGATGACGATGATGGTTAAAATTAAAAAAATAAAAGTTAAATTGTTTTTATATATTCTAGCAGTGGATGCGAGCTTGCGTCACATCCAATTCGTCAGATTATTATATAAGTGTTTTTTTATTTATTTATTTATTTATTTAGGATCGTCAACAGAAGAAACATTACAACATGGTCAAAATACATCGAGATCTATTTATAGACTAAATGTTTTTCCAATTAAAGACAATCACAGCATGTACTAAAAAAGAAAGTAGTGTAAATAGCATTCAGATTAACGTATTATAATAAAATGAAATTGATAATAGTAATACAAAAAAAGTCAAACAATAAAAAGTAGTTTTAGAAAAATGTCAAAAAAAAATGTCAGTTAATTAAATGTTTTGAAGAAATGTCTCGATGAAATGTCTTGATAAAAATGTCTTGAAATAATGTTTTTATCATATTCACTTAACATCCCCTTAGAAAATCTGACGAGCTCGATCATTTTTTTTTTCATTTTTAACCTTTACATACGACCATCTCCATCGTGTAAACAATCAGATTAACATACTTACATTTGTAATATTACTTAGGTCATGGATGATATCAATATCAGACGCGCGAATATCCATGCAACAGTTTTTTTTTCATTTTTCAAAACCACCGCTTGCTCCACCGATAAAAAGATATATTTTAAAATAAGCTAAAAAAATATACGATACAGGTGAAAGAGGAAATTATTTCTAATCAGTTTACTACATATAATATGCTCCGAAATCTATATATATAAAAGGACTTGTGCTGACTGACTGAGGTAAGACGCACGCAGAGCCGTAACCGCTGATGGTAGAAATGTGAAATTTGGGCAGATGTTTATTTTCATATTCTGGACATCCACTAAGAAAGGATTTTGAAAAATTTTAACCCTAAAGGGATGAAATAGGGGTTGAAAGTTTGTATGGTTTTTTTTTAAATCGGCACCAATTTTTATAAAATTTGAAATTCAGACTCTTAAAAATATTTCATTGAACACGTGTTTCATGGTTTTTAAGAAATCACCCCCTAAGGGTGCAAATAAGGGGTTGAAAGTTTGTATGGAAAAATCTTTAAATCACCACGAATTTTTATAAAAAAATTAATTCAGACTGTTAAAAATATTTTATTGAACACGTGTTTCGTGTTTTTTTTAGAATTCACCCCTAAGTGTCCAAATAAGCGGGCGAAGCCGCGCGCGCCCACTAGTCTATATATATAAAAGGACTTGTGCTGACTGACTGAGGTAAGACGCACGCAGAGCCGTAACCGCTGATGGTAGAAACGTGAAATTTGGGCAGATGTTTATTTTCATATTCTGGACATCCACTAAGAAGGGAATTTGAAAAATTTTATCCTTAAAGGGATGAAATAGGGGTTGAAAGTTTGTATGGAAAAAAAATTTAATCTGTACCGATTTTTATAAAATTTGAAATTCAGACTCTTAAAAATATTTCATTGAACACGTGTTTCATGGTGTTTAAGAGTTCACCCCCTAAGGGTTCAAATAAGGGTTTGAATGTTTATATGGAAAAATCTTTAAATTGCCACCAATTTTTATAAAAATTTAAATTCAGACTGTTCAAAATATTTTATTGAACACGTGTTTCGTGGTTTTTTAAGAATTCACTGCTAATAAGCGGGCGAAGCCGCGCGCGCCCTTAATATTAACATATTTAGAATAGTATCTTAATACCAAATGTGTGTAGTTAAATTATCGTTAAAAAAATTGCGTGTTTACGCATCGATTATGAAGATGGTTGAAAATAATCTCCTATACCTATACCTGTATTAGATAGCTATCAATACCTGCTTCATACCTGAATATGAAGAATTTCAAACATTTTCAACATAATATTATAAACATATAAACTATTCAAACTAATAAACGTAAGATATAAAAGCCTCGATACACGCTCCATAGTGGTTTACTCAAACCAACGACAAGCGTAGCTCTTAGCTACGTAGACACTTATTAAATATGTCATACATCCCACCGTACGAACAAGCTATGTTCTATATTAAAAATATCTAAAATATTTATTAAAATATTGCGACCATCATTGCATTTTACTGGGAGTAAAAATTTGAGGGGTTTTATACAAAGATTTGTGTATTAAACTTACAATATGTAAGGGGTATTTTGGTATAGCATGCTATATCCCGCAAATAGAATAGAGGTAGAATAGTTGTCTGTTGTGGGTTCGATTCTTATTTGAGTGATTAAAATGTTTAATAATGATTAATTCTTTTCATTGCTCCGGTAAATTGTCATAGCGCGGCGTTGAGTTCCGCCACTCATCACGGATGGCACAGGAATTCTGGCATAAGTGGAGAACGGAAGTGTCTTAAAGGAACATGAAGTATCTTAACAATAGGTTCCCGTTCCCACTGCCTATCTAGTTATGTGCAGGCTAGAGCTTGAAACAAAAAAAAAACATTATTCAGATAATTGGAAAATGTCAGATTTTGCAAGTTAGCGCTACTTCTGAAAGGGCTCCACTTTCAAGTCAGTAAGTACGCACAACTACATATTAGACTAATAAATTCTTAAAAACTTCAGCTTTTTCCGAGAAGCAGACCACGATGTTAAATTTCTTCACTTAGCAACGCCTTAGAATTGCAAGGCGAAGTGTGCAATGTCTTTGCAGATTTTTTTCTGACTACCCTGCTGCTTCTTATTCTTGGCATTACTCCCAGCTTTTCCTTCCAGGGCCTGCCTCAACCTCCTCTTTCTACTTCACATTCTTGTCTACTTCGCACGATTTTTAATGTAAACGATGACGTAACATCTTTAACCCTGCTGCATACGGGATAAAGAGATAAATAAAAACTAATAAAAATAAATATTATGAGACAATTATAGTAGATAAGGAAGCGATGTGACAATAAATTAGAAGTGCAGATTTTATCATTACATTTAAATTCATTTCTCGTCTCGAGTTTACAAGAACTTTAAAGTGGCAAAGTTTTCATTTTACACGGAACCTAAAGAAATATAACTGAGTATAATAATTCGTAAGTTGCAGATAAATTTGCAATGCCTAGTTTTAAGTCTAGATGGATCAAGTTTGAATTGAAAAGTTTAATCACATTTTTTATCCATGCATTTTTGTTTGAGCAAAATCTATTGATTGCGTCAATATTTTCCATCGTGGCGCTTCTATTATGTTTTAAATTACATCTCCCGCACATTTATGTATATGGACTATCCCATTTTTATATATTTTCAATTTTTAAAATTATTTTACTTTTTGACCCTTGAAGGAATATTGCGTACAAAAAGGCGAAAAGGCGTGAAATAACTACAACGTAATTTTAACAGAAATGAGGAAACTAAAAGGTTTTTTTAGTACACCAAGAGCTTTTGTGAAGTCGATTCCCATTTAAAGAAACGGGTTTTTCTCATTTCCTCCCACTCAACACATAATGTCTTGATTTTTTTGCGAAAAACAGGCAGCCAAGTGTCTTAACGCTAAGTTCTCTTACACTCTTTTTCTTGTTTCCTTTACTCTTTTTCTTCGTTCTCTTACACTCATTCTCTCACCTACCCTATTATATGCAGGATACTGCGTGAAGCTTACAAAAATAAATAGACATGTTCTTACAGGACAAGTACATCCTTAAATATTAAACATTGTTTCATACAATACAACACATTAAACGAATCCGCGTCAGCGTTGTACAAAGTTTTAGTCGTCGTTAAGAGAAACTACCCAAACTGTAATATCGTGTCACGGCGGACTACTCAAACCCATTTACCCTTACGCGGCTTTCAAAAGAATATTATATATTTTTTTAGTTTATTTATAATGGTAGTTAGAAAATATCTTTGAAAATAGGTAGACTTTTTGTATACTCTTAAATTTTCTCTTTATCCTGTATTCTTTTCGTAATATCATTTTATTTTTATATTGTTCCTATTTATTAACAACATAACATAGTAACATCTTTTCTTTTTTGTTTTGACTGTAGAGGACAGTCGTGGCGCCGGGGCACAATGTGCGCCTGTAAATCGACTGGTTGTGGGTTCGATCCCCACTCGAAGAGATGAAATATTTATTTACATTTATATTTTCATTTCTTCGCTCTGGTGTCGATGGGAAAGCGCGGCGTTGAGTTCCACCACTCAACACGCAATGCCTCCAAAAATTAGCGGAAAGTGGGGAACGGAGTATCTTAACACTAAATACCCTCTGCCTACCCTGCTATATACGATGGGCGTTAGTGAATCATTTCCCCAATTTGCGAGTCTCTCGGAGTTAGAGATATAAATCACTACCATCGATTATGATTTATTTACTATACCTATATATGCTATATTCAGAACGCAAGGATTAAAGAATTATTTTAAAAACCGTTACGCTCCTGCCTATAGCTTTTAAATAATAACTTCCTCCGTAGCTGTAGTTGAATATACAACAAAAATCACACCAATCTGTTTTTAATTGGACGATATCGTAAAACAGACAATCAACGAAAATCGGTAACAGGAATATGTAAAACTTTTACGTTAATAACTAAAACGCTGGCACGGAATGGACTTTAATACATTTAGCAGTGTACAATTAATCATTGTTAAGTTTTTTTTAAATCGCTATAGGCAGAGGGAACCTAGTGATAAAACACCTGCTTTACTCATTCGTCGAATTATAGAGACATTGCGTGTTGAGTGGCGTAACTCTTCGCCGCGATTAGCCTCGACAGCAGAGCGAAGAAAATTAAACTATTAACTACTTCATTTCCTCGAGCGGGAATCGAACCCAAAACCTTATATCGGTTACAGTCACACGCTTGTGGCCCTACTCCACGACTGGCCTCAATTTATTATTTTTAATGCAATTCATTTTTAATAAGTAGTAGTAGCAAACTGAGTATTTTTATTTTTATACAACTTTTATGTCTTATTTTCTACGTATTTTCTAAATCTTTTTTCCTCTTTTTAACCCCTAGACAAAACTTCTACAGAGCAATGTGTAGATCAAATTTCTCGAGTTTTCTTTTGTGTGTGTTTGTGATATCTGATATCGGTAATGAAGCAATACATACTACCAGTATATTTAAATAATTTGTAACGTATTGTTATTTAATCTATCATTTTTATCTCAAAAAGGAACAAGAGGCAAACATTTCACAGAAAATGTGTGATTAACCTGCCCGCACAGTTTGCGAGTAGGCTGTGTGGAGGCTTGAAAATCTACCTTATATTGTGATAACGCCGCGATTCTGTCTTAAATTGTCTATTCTCGTTATTTAATTTTAAATCAGCTTCACGCTGTATCCCGCACACAGCAGAATAGGCAGAGAAAACCTAGTGTTTAGACACTTCGTTCCACACTTTCCGTCGAGTTCTGGAGGCATTGCGTGTTGAGTGGTGGAGCTCAACGCCGCGCTTTGCCTCGACACCAGAGAGAAAATGAAAATATACATTTAAATAAATATATCATTTCCTCGAGAGGGGATCTCGAGGAAATGAAATATTTATTTAATTACAATTCTCTGATGTCGAGGCAAAGCGCGGCGTTGAGTTCCGCCACTCAACCCACAATACCTACAGAATTCGGCGGAAAAAGGGGAACGGAGTGTCTTAACACTAGATTCCTTCTGCCTACCGTACTGTGAGTACGATACAACGTGAAACTCATTTATTTTTAATTTATGATGCATTTTAATATCATAATAAGAGTATCATAAAATAGAGATATTTCTTAAACATCAAACTCTATATTTTTAAACTGACCATTGTTTTAAGCATTACTGCTTAAGACATTTTAATAAAGAGGTTTCCTTTGATATTTAATCGTCTGCCATCTTATAAGATATTGCTGAAAGCCACCCTGTCGGAGATAATGCCGTGATTTAGGCATCTTAAAATCGCTTAACTGATGAAATAAAAGGTACTAAATATTGTTAAATTGTATATTAATCATAGCTATCTGTTATATTTTTACTTAAAATATAAAAAATATTATAATTTATTTACTTTAAAATAATATTATGCATATAGAATAGGATATAACGTAGCATTTATACATATTTTTAAAAAATTTTTTCAGCTTCACGCTGTATCCTTCATAGAGCAGGGTAGGGTAATCTAGTGTTAAGTCACTCCGTTCTCCACTCTCCGTCGAACTTTCGAGGAATTCCGTGTTAAGTGGCTAAACTCAACGCCGCGCTTTGTCTAAACTAGAGCGAGCAAATGGATTATTTAATATTTTCGTTTTCAACCAAATAGAAATCCAACCTACAATCTATCGCATTTACAGTCCCACGCTCGTACACCGGCACCACGACCGGCCTCCTCTTTTTATATTCTGATATATTTTAGGAATCTTTCAGTTCACAAATAAAATAAATATAGAATGAAGATCTAAATGAAACTAAATATTAAATTAGAAAATTAAAAATTAAATTAAATTAAATCAGCTTCACGCTGTACCCCGCACACAGCAGGGTAGGCAGAGGGAACCTAGTGTTAACACTCCTGTTCCCCACTTTCTGCCGAATTCTGGAGGCATTGCGTGTTGAATGGCAGAGCTCAACGCCGCGCTTAACCTCGACACCAGAGCGAAAAAATGGAAATATAAATTTAAGTAAATATTTCATCTCCTCGAGTGGGGATCGAACCCACAATCAGTCGATTTTACAGTCACATTTTGTGCCGCTGCGCCACGACCGGCTAAATTAGAAAATAATATTATTTATTAATAGATAGTGTTAAATGTCAAAGTTATTTTAAGTTTGAGTAACAAAATGTTTAGAGTTTGCCGCTCCATTGGCCTTTCGCTTTGATACAAGCTAATGAACAAGTTAATTTTAAGTAATAACCTACTTTCAAGGGACCCTCGCTGGATATCCTTTGTGGGCACCTCCCTTTTATGTGGCGGTCTTTATTGCATTGGAATTTAATTTATAACTTGATCGTTTCCTATAAAACAAATATTGGACGTGTATTCATTTTATACAGGTGTTATGTTATATAAATTTATATTATTATCTTTTTGTTATCTGCTTCATGCTATATACCGCCCAGGGCAGGGAAGGCAGAGGGAACCTAATGTTGTGACATTGCGTTCATATATATATATATTCATATTTAATGAAAAGAAACACTGTTTTACCTGGCCATAGGGCACAAGTGTGTGACTCAACGGGAGTCAACATGACAGGTTGTAGGTGAGATTTTCACTTGAGCAAATTTTATATTTAATATATTTATTTCATCGCCCTGATGCCGAGGCAAAAGCGTGGCGTTGAATTCCGCCACTCAACACACAATGCCTCCAGGTTTCAGCCGAAAATGGGGAACAGAGTGTCTTAACACTAGGTTCCTTCAGCCTACCCTGCTGTGTGCAAGATGAAGTATGAAGCTGCAAAAAAAACTTCGTTTTTCCTTGTGGCGTAAAACTGATTTAATGTATGCGATAATAGAAGATCCAAGTCCTTTTAAACGATATGATTTTGTTACACTCCATCTGAAATAATAGGAAACTCTTTTCTTCATTTCTCACCTAATCTCAAGAGTCGGCGATGAAGGCCTACATAACGATAAAACTTTATCTAAAAATATATGATAAATGAAAAGAATTTTGATATTCTTGTCTAAACTTCGAACTCTTTTTATTGATTACAAAATATACTTGTCATAACCTACTGTTTATTAAAAATATGTGTTTAATTCATGTTTTGTTACAGACCGCAATCAAAGTGGAAACGCACGCCTGTCGCCACGCCCAAAAGAAAACAAACCTATACAAGAACCAGAATCAAAAAGTAACTCCTTGTAAGTATGCTTAAAAATTCTTGAATATACATACATTTATAACTACTATACTATATTTTTATTAAATAAGAATGATGTTTTAAGTTTCTGTTTATGTGTATCTGTATGTCTGTTTACGGTATTGTAGCTCCTAAACGGATGAATCATTTTTTTTTTTAATGAATTTTTAATATTGAATGTTTTTAATTGTCAGTTATGTATATTAGCCGAGAAAAACATGGGTAAGATCTCTTGGAGCGTTTTTTTTGTTTTTTTTTTATGCCAGTTTCTGCCATAAATGTTTTCCGATTAGTTCAATTGCAGTAATAGAGTTAAGTAAACGAATAAAACTGGAGAAGTGTGAGTCGGATTTACCTACCGAGGCTCCCGTACTAATTTCAAGATTTTAGGTCTACGGGATGTATAACTTATAAAAAAAATCTAATTTAAATTTCCTTTTTGTGCTTTTTTTTTTCTTTATTTATCACATCTTCTCACTTTTTTCTTAATTTTCCAACTGTAGCCCCACAGTACATATCCTGTATGTTCTGATTAAACGGCGAATATAATAAAATAAATAAAGTTAATTTTGCGTGTTTTGGGTGTATGCACTCATTGTCTATGAAATTAACTACAAATGTATGTACACGATGGTTTTGAGTTCAATTCCTGCTCGGGGCAAATGATAATATTTAAATTATTTTCATATCTGATAGAGACACCTCAGTGCTAAATTTTGCCACTGCCAGAGTGTCTCAACACTAGGTTCCTTTCTTTGTGACATAAAAACACAACAAGTGAAGTTAAAATTGTATGCTCAAAAGTATTTTTCCAATTTACTGTTAGCAAAACTACACAACTTTCTACAAGAAATATTGTATTGTATGAAACTCAATATTTCAGGCCAATTATTTCCTTCAATACGAGAAGTGAGTATGTAGAATTTCAAAGCTACTTTATTCGGTGAACTGTAAAGACGAAGTTGCGTCACCTACTTCTTTAGTAGTTGTGCATATTAGTATTATAATAAATATATTTGTATATTAAGTAGAAATTGATATTTCAAATGTACCATTGTCGTGAAATAATTATATATATTTTTTTAGCTTCACGCTGTATCCCGCATGCGGGAAAGGCAGTGGAAGCATAATGTTAAGATACTCCGCACCCTACTTTCCGCGGAATTCTGGAGGCATTGCGTGTTGAGTGGCGGAACCCAAGGCCGCGCCTTGCCTCGAATCCAGAGCGAAAATATGAAATATATATGTTTTATTTCCTTGAGTAGGAATCGAACCCATAACTAAGCGCGTTTACAATCACACGCTTTTGCCCCTGAGCCACGATTGACCTTCAATCCTATTTAACGAAAAATCCCATATTTTTTCCATTCCCGTAGAAAATAAAAATGCATATAATTACTTTTAATATGTATTGTTCAGATTTGTACTCAACAGAGAGACTACAAAGACGCCTACCCTTACAGGTGGCTCTCATATTAATGACATGAAACAACTTTATGTTTGGCTGTTTGTACTGTTGAATGTGTGTATAAATAAATGACTGTATGGAATGAATGAATGTATAAAATTATTTTTAACATTTTTAAAGTGTTATTCCATACTTAGGAAAGAAAAATACTTATTTAGAAAACGTATAAAAATTTGAACGTAGCGGGACTCGAACCCTGGTCGATTTCCAGGACGTTCAAATTTTTATACGTTTTCTAAATATGTCAGCTTCACACTGTATCCCGCATACAGCAGTGTAGGCAGAGGGAACCTAGTGTTAAGACACTCCGTTCCCCACTTTCTGCCGAAATTTCTGAAGGCATTGCGTGTTGAGTGGCAGAACTCAACGCCGCGCTTAGCCTCCGCCAGGGCGAAGAAATATAAATTTAAGTAAATAAATATAAATTAAATTTTCTAAATATGTATTTGTATGAAATTAGTTTACAAACGCATACAACTTATTACCATCGATTGAACAACCTACAACCACTGCACTCAATTAACTTAAAGATACCAAGTAAAATATGCCAATAACATACAAAAGAGCCAATATAAAAAAAAAAATATTTTAATCTGAACTGAGTGCCCAAAGTAATTAACATATTTATCTGGGTTAATTCTGTACCGTAAAGAAAATAGCTTTGTGAATAACAGTTTATTTATATATTAACTTTAAAATTAAAATGTTTTAAATTATATTAAGATAAAATTGCTTGCCATTTATTGAACAAGTTTTATAAAGTCGATTTGGATAAAGTGTTTTGTGATTTTAATTACTTTAATACTGAATTATTGATTAATATTTTTTTATTTGTTTCGGCGGAAAGTGGGGAATTGATTGTCTTAACAAAAGGTTCCCTCTGGTACCCTGGTGTATACAGTGTGAAAATGATTTTTTTTTTAATTTTAATTGAAATATCAGGCATAACGTGATTCTGATTAAAATGCTTTATTAGTAAATACATATGATTTTGTGTTATACGTTATTATAAAGGCAGATATTTATAGATCGATAGACACAGGTTATAGAGGGAGTTGTAATTAAATTTTTTTTAGATGACGGGACCCGCTTGTAGTAGGGTAGGCTGAGAAAGTCATGTGCTTAGACATTACGTGTTGTGTGATGGATCTCAACTCCGCGCTTCACCTTAAAACCAGAGGGAAAAAATTAAAATATTAAATATTGTAACAGCTCCTCGAGTTCGAATTCAAACCCGCAACCTGTCGCGTTTACACGCGCTTGCATCTGGCAATATACTGGCAATTTACGGTTTTTTTCTTTATATTATATTTTGTCTTATTTCCCCAACAATTATTGATATTTTATAACCTCTGAAGTATGCACCATACAAGCATCTA
Source organism: Heliconius erato x Heliconius himera (assembly GCA_013421005.1). Classification (NCBI taxonomy): domain Eukaryota; kingdom Metazoa; phylum Arthropoda; class Insecta; order Lepidoptera; family Nymphalidae; genus Heliconius; species Heliconius erato x Heliconius himera. The sequence continues at coordinate 13,334 of JAATLQ010011296.1, forward strand.
ACATGAGGCCACCTCAGTATAATACTTTGATAATTGAGATAAAAAGTTGGAAAATGTAAAAATTTTTGTCACATGCCGAAATTTTCTATTAATGTTTTCTCAAATAAATAATTCAAAAAAATTTGGACCAATCCTTACTAACATGTCCAAACCAGTAAAAGAAAAAAAAAGTCAAAAATTACTTCTTTCTATCCATCAACTGCGTCAATTTGTTAATCGATCTACCAATACCATCCTGGATATTAGATAACTACATGTATAGTGAGGACAGTTGTGGTGCAGGTGCACAAAATGTGACTGTAAAATCGAGTGTGGGTTCGATCTCCACTCGAGAAAATGAAATATTTATTTAAATGTATATTTACATTTCTTCGCTCCGCTGTCGAGGCAAAGCGCGGTGTTTAGTTCCACCACTCAACACAATGTCTCCAGAATTCGACAGAAGTGGGCAACGGAGTGCCTTAAAACTAGGTTCCCTGCTGTGTGCGGGATACAGCGTGAATTTATTTATTTATTTTACCTAACTAATTATTGTTTCATAAATGACTATTTCTCTAAACTTTATGCCTTTTGTTATCGTAAGCGGATAACAAATCTCAGATTTAAAAACTAAATAATAAAAATCTTACCTCTTTACTATAATGTAAAACACTATTTAAAGATAGAAGAAAAAGATAGAATATAAGATAAAAAAAACCTTAACACAAGCCTTTTTCATCAAGAAAAATACTGTAATTAAGAAAAGAGCGCTTCATTTTTTACTATGTCAATATTTATTTTAGCAAACTAGAAATTTAATTACGAATCTTTTTTCAGACGACTACAACAGAGTGGTGCTGCAGACTGTCGACCGGGAACCTGATTCGGATTATATAAACGCTTCCTATATAGATGTGAGTTATATTATTTTTTTTATTTTTACATGCCTAACCTGCTGTTGAGACACTCGAATATTAAAAAATATTTATAAATTTAAATAAATATTTCATTACTTCGAGTAGGGATCGAATCCACTGACAGTCGCGTTTTGCGTTAACAGTTACACACTTGTGTGACTGCGAACATTAGATATATTATATAGAGGTATTATAAGGTGCTTCAGACTATTAACACGATAGTTGGAGTTCGATTCTCGACCGGGAGAATGCATTATTTCCATTTCCGTGTTCTGGTAGACAAAGCGCGGCGAAAAATTTCTGTTACTCAACATGCAATGTCTCCAAAATCGGAATATGGAGATCGGAGAGTCTATACACTAGGTTCCTCCTGTCAGAAGAAAAAGTAAAGTTAATATTAATAACGTATTATTATATCTTTTGATTGATGATGCAATCATTATGCTCCTTTACATAGTACCTAATAAAATAAATATTTTATTTTTTTACAGAGATTCAAACATTTTACGACTTTTTTCTTTTTAACCTTTAAAAAATCAATAAAGTATCTATAACTTTAGTGATTTTATAAAGGTTAATCCTTTAAAAAATCAATAAATTATCTGTAAAAACCAAAAAACTCCTAATATGTATGAATCCCTGTTCACCGTAAAATTAGTTTAACTTTCTAATTTTAGATTTATTTATCTAAACTTACACTCCTATCGTATATTATAGGGAAAAAACTATGAAAAATTTTCCTAACAAATATATTAACTAACTTATATCTTTATCTCCAACATTAAAACTCCAAATTCAACACAAGAAAAATATAATCCCATTTCGAGAGCTTTTCTCATTCACTTAATAAAGTCGGTTTCAAGTTAGCTATTGTTGTCTGTATTGTAAACTGACGATTTCTTTTGAATAAGTAACATTTGTAAATGTGATCATTTAATTTTGTGATTATGAATCTCTGTTCTTTTAACAATCAACCGCTTTTTGCAAAGAAAAGTTTAGTTTAGTTTGCATTGGGTTCTCTTTGTCTACTCATATGCGGAAGAAAACGTAATAAAAAAATTGGATATTCTGATGCAGCACATTGTAGATTATATGGAAAAAGCTAAACAAAATATATAAAATTATTTAACATATAATTAGTTTAGTGAGGCCAGTCGTGACGCAGCAGTACAAAGTGTGACTGTAAAACCGACTGGTTGTGGGTTCGATCCCCACTCGAGGAGAAGAAATATTTACTTAAATTTATATTATAAATTCCATTCCATTCCATTTCCATTTCTTCGCTCTGGTGTCGAGGCAAAGCGCGACGTTGAGTTCTGCCACTTAACACGCAATGCCTCCAGAATTCGGCAGAAAGTGGAGAACGGAGTGTCTTAACACTTCCCTTTGTCTACCCTGCTGTGTGCAAGATACAACGTGAAGATGATTTAATTAGTTCGTTCAAGATTGATTCGATTCGGTCATTTTAATTTAATTGAAATTTTATTTCTACTTACTATGATGTATGGACACCATTGCTGAAGAATCGAGATGTACTGACTACTCGATTAGCTGTGGGTTCAATGACTTTATCTTATCTTTTTATTTAGCGAATCCACTGGGAAAGTTGATTTAAAAATATATATATTTATTACATTTTTTTTTTGTTTAGACTAACTACAACTATAAACGCGACAGGTTTTGGGTTCGATTTGGGATCTCACTAGAAGAAATGAAATATTTTCTCTCTCTCTGGTAATGAGATAAAGGGCGGCGTTGAGTTGTACCTCTGAATATGCAATGCTTCTTGCTGATGATTGGGGACGGAAGTGTTTCAATGGGAACGGAGTGTAAAAACATTATATTATATCATCTAGTGGCGTCAGGTCGAAGAGGCTTGCTCACAATACGCATGTACCTTCTGTATGAGTCTATAAGTCGTTTCTGGACCAGATGAAAGTCGCTTAGAAATTATGTACATTCAATAAACGTTAAACATATTCAGTAATAAACATCTAATCATCTCAATATTTCAGAGACGAATTCGTATATGCGATAGTATGGTGTTAAACTCTGCATCTAAGAATTTATTCTATAAATAAATAGATACAAACGTGGAAAGTATAATTATGAGACGCTCTGTCTACTCCGCAAAATGCGGTAAAGGCGTCAAAATAAAGAAAAAAAATTATTCGAAACACAGCGCAGTCACTACACTGTATCATTCACAAACAAACATTTCAATATATCTTTTTACTTATCTTTTTACTTTTACGTTAAAAAAGAAAAGCAAGTTGCATTTGAACCAAAGCAAAATAAAATAATTGTATGGGATTGTAAACCATTTTTATATTCATCATGACAGCGCGGCGTATGCATTTTTTACTTAGAATTTGAAAATGAATAAACCTTTGTTTTGTGTTTAAAATTTCAAGCTACATCGTTTACAGTGTGGAATGAAATTTAATTATGATTTTAGTTTTCTATGATGCGTGGAATTTTTGTTTCTTATATGAAATTGTACGTGTTTAAAATATATTTTTTTATCGTTTTTATTAGATAACGGAACTCAACTCCGCACTATGTCTTAACCGAATCGGAAAAATGAAAATAATCAATTCTCACAAATAGGCAAATAAGTCAGAACTATCACATTTACAATCAGACGCTGGGCGCGTTTCTTTTTTTTTTGTCACGTCGTATCCCGCAAACAGCACGGTAGGCAGAGGGAACCTAGTATTAAGACACTGTTCCCCATTTTCTGCCGAATTCTGGAGTTTAAACGTGTTGAGTGGTGGGAGGCAATGCCACGCTTTGTCTCTACACTAGAGCAAAAGTGGAAATATTGCATGTTTCATTCCTTCGAGTGGGAATTGAACCCACACCTATTCGAGTTTACAGTCACACTTTGTTCACATTCACATCCTTGAGTAATCAAGAAAACGAACACAGTAGAAAGGCGCGTAATAAATTTTATTTGTGAAGTCTCCCTCCCATTCTTTGTCTCATTTTTCAAACTTTGCGGTGGTAAACTTGGCCGTCGTTAGCTGTCGTCTAAGACGTCTGTAACTTTCTATTAAATAAATTAAAGCATCCCGGAAGATAATCAGGGAACTTAAGAGCGGTTTTCATTTGTTTCGTTTATGTTTTTTTTTATCAAATACGTAGCTGATGTTTTGTATTAGTTGTAAATAATCTATTCAACTTCGTCGTCGGAGGCCAGTCTCTGTAAACACGACAGGTTGTGGGTTCCAGTCCTACGAGAGGAATGAAATATTTATTATATTGATTTCTCTCTCGTGGAACAAGGCGGCGTTGAATTCTGCCATTCAACACGCAATATCTTATCCAGCGGAGTGGGGAAAGGAGCATTAGGATCCCTCTGCCTTGACCTTTCTATAATCGGGATACAGCGTGAAGCTGAAAAAAAAAACGAATGTAATATCATGGTAATCGTTTCGATGTAACCTACTGTACATGAGGTCAGAGGTATCTTGAGTACTTAGAAGGTATGCTATATTTTTATACATCTTAATTATTTCCATTCGACCACGCGAGCAAAACCGTAGACAAATCCAGTATAATATGAAAATAACAAAATTTAGCAAAAACAAAACTTATCAGAAGAAATGCCGTAATCCGATGTATGGAACACACGGTGGAGTGATTTATGACTGCGGAAAAACCCCCATCACTTCGGCCTCAAAGTGTCAACTTTTGAAAGAAATGGGTCTTCTGTTACGTTACATCTGATCCGGGCACAGTACCAGTATATTTTTCGTCTGTTTATTAAAAAACATGATTGACTGGATATAAAGATATGCATTTAGAATATTAAAGGAAATTTGCAATTTTATAATAGAACAAGCACTTACAGTAGTAGATTCTGGATAATTTTGTGTATTTTTCTGTTTTTGAAATGTATAAGTGTAAAAGCCCTCCTTTTTTCACTTTTGAGTCGAATTCGAGAAATTATTTTTTGATAAGACAAACTTACTTTTTCTGTTCACCGTGTAGATGCTGGTGCAGGAGTAACTTTTCAGGGTGAGGAGCTCAGAACAGAGTTTGGGACTTGCGATTCATGTATATTTTAAAGGAGACTCCAAATGCTCATTAACGTTCGCCTCTACTGCCAGACCTCCTTTCTCTACCCAATAAAACTCAAAATTATTCAACTAATTCCACTTTTGAAGTACTTTCTAGACAAACATAATCATCATTTACTTCACGAAAATAACGGACCACTCTAATATCGTTTATTTCCTATTAGGACAAACAACAAAACTGGTCGGTTCCGGAGCATTTAGCTAATCACATTAAGAATTGTCCATTGCTTTGATTAGGCCCTTTCGAAGCAATAGCCATTGTAGATAATGCTCATCCACCCTAAGAAAGTCGTAAAAGATAAAAGAAAAGGAGTTTTTCAAAATTGTTTATTTAATTTCGATGTTCAAGCCCATAAGAATTTTAATTTGTTTTAATAGATAATTTGTCCATATTAGTAATATTAAGTGATAATACAACAACAATACAGTGGGGATCACTATGCAGGATGCAGCGTGAAAACTCTATAACAACCTGCCTCTGAATCTCAACAAAAAAAAGCTGTTTAAAACTTAACAAAATATCTTTTCATTTTCTCATTCTTAGTAAAATTTTTGAGCAACAGGTAATTTTAGTAAACGAATGAGAACCTTAATACAATGTTATTCATATTGTCTACACTCTGTAGGAACTAGTTTAAACTTATAGTCTTGACTATATGATATAAGCCATAAAATTTTCGACTAAAACAAACACGAAGATATTTAACAAGCTCGAAGATCCAAGGCCTGTGACTGTAAACAGATTGTGGGTTCGATTCCCTCTTTCAAAAAAACAATAAGAATTTTCATATCTTCGATCTGCTATCGAGGCAAAGGGCGGCGTTGAGTTCTTCAACTCAACAAAGTCTCTAGAATTCGGCAAAAAGAGGGGTGCGGAGTATTTTAGAACTAGGCATCCTCTGCTTTCCCTGCTACATACGGGATACAGCATGAAGCTGAACAAAAAATATTGCACACGCCTAGTTTTAAGACATTCCCTTCCTAATTTCCGCCAAATTCTAAATTTCTTTGTTACATAATAAATATTAGGTCCTTACATATGAAACTAGCGTTTTGTGATACTGGTCACTTTATTAAAAAAAAAATCCTCTTTGTTTAGGAATTCCAAATTAAAATTTACACATGTATTTGTGTTTCATTAACAGTCATTCATTTGTTTTTTCTTGTTTCTTTTCTGTTTGTGTCACTCAGTTTACAAAATGGAAAATATGAAATGTCGCGTTATTTCGAGTACGAGCCCCATCGTGGCAATAGCTCTAAGGGTTAATTATGTGTATGGCGGTCGTGTAGCAAGAGAAAACACAGTGCGTTTTTGTTTCCAACATTTTCGTTCTGGAAATTTCGACCTGCAGAACAAGCGTGGACGGCTGGAGACCCAAGTTGATAGTGAAGATGAATTGAGAGAAGGAGATTCAATGAATTACCTATGAAATGGAAAAAGTGCATAGAAAACAATTAACTAACATAAAATTAATATATTATATTATATTAAAAAATATTCCACTTTTTGTTATTCCCATACTTAAGACTAATTTTATATGTAAGAACCTAATATAATAATTAAAAAACAATAAGGCTGGGTTTACTCAGTTGACATCATCTGCAATAAAAAAGTTTATTTTTTTAAGCCGTTTAAGCCTAAACAAAATATATTTTCACTCTCTTGTATTATTATGCAGTGTCTTGTATAATTAAAAGCACCAGCTAATTTGGTAAACAAATAAGCAGATTATGAAGAACTATACGAATTAGTAATAAACTTATAATCTTGACTAAATACGCCCTTTACTTACGCCATTTTTGCCTAAAATACTTATAGTTTTAACAAACGTGAAGACCCAAAGTGTTGTAAACGCCACATTTTGTTGGTTCGATTCCCACTCGAGGAAATAAAACATTTAATATATATATTTGTTTGCTCTGGTGTTGATGCAAAGCGCTGCGTTGAGTTCCGCAACTCAACACAACGCAATATCTCCTGTAATCGGGAAAATGGGAACAGAGTGTATTACATTAAGTGCTACTGCCTGCAACATACGGGATACAGCGTGAAGCTGAAAAAAAAAACAAAACGAAGACCAAAAAGGCCTGCCTCTGAATATTCAACAAAAAAAACCGTTTAAAATTTACAACACCAACTAATTTGATAAATGTATGAACAGATTTGACCAGCTTAAGACCCTCATTAGAACAGTACACATATTGTCTACACGAACGGTGCAATTACGGTGCAACTTGCAAGCGACTCTACGTTTCTCAAACTTAATTAACTTTCATTGTTCGGAGGAACTGTAACTGGATTGAACATGGCTGCTTCATTAGATTCCTATTATTGAAGGGAAGAAGTGCTGTAATGGAATAATACTATTTTTTAAATGTTTTTAGTGTCACGCTTGTCACGTCAGCAGGATAGGCAAAGGTAATCTAGTGTTAAGATACTCCGTTCCCCATTTTCCGCTGAATTCTGGAAGCGTCGCACAGGGGCACAAGGTTGTGGGCACAGGTTGTGGGTTCGATCCCCACTCGAGAAAATGAAATATTTAATATTTTATTTGTAAGAAATGAAGAAAAGACGGAATGCAAGATCAGTGGAAATGGTAAGATATTATGGTTAGATATTAGGACAAGTGAATGAAGTGGTATTTTTGGGAAGTATGTTCAGTAGAGATGGAACGTATAGCTAGGGGAGACCACGGCTAACCTTCGAAAAAACAGTATCACAGATATTGAAGGAAGGTCATGTTAAAAGTATGAGGACCCCGTCGTAGGGCATGTATGAAGAGGTTGACGACAGTGGACGAGGCGAAAGAGGTATGCAAAGACCGTAGCATTTAGCACTGCGTTTCTCTCCTGCGTATTTTAGTTTAGTTATTTTTTTATATTTTCATTTTTTCGCTCTGACACCAAGGAAAAAGCCTGACGTTGAGTTCCACCACTCAATATGCAATGCCTCGAAAAATTCTATGGGGAACGGAGTGCCTTAACATTAGATTCACTCTGCCTACCCTCCTATAAGAGGGATACAGCGTGGAACTGATTTTTTTTTTTATTTTAAAATAAAATAACATCCCGAAAGCAAAAATTAAGCCTATTCATTTTCAAAAAAATCTCTTTTTATTCCGCTTAAATTTATACGCTTTAGCCCAGAGTAAATTTAAATATGCACACACAGGTATCATTTAATAGAATTTTGCCCCATATTATCTTGTCAGAAATTTTAGTCCGACAATTTACATGACAAATTTTAAACAAGGTCGAGACACCCTACATTAGGGTGACATTAAGTTTGGGTGGCACAAAATATTCAAGTGGAAATTTACATGAAATACTAAAACCTGAAACACGGTCACATTTTACTCAGTCGAGAATTCATTACTTACGTCTTTGGAGCTATATATAAAGATTGCAACAAAAATATATCTTTAGACCAGTCGTGGCGCAGCGGCACGAGGTGTGACTGCAAAACCGACTGGTTGTGGGTTCGATCAATACTCGAGGAGATGAAATATTTACTTAATTTTATATTTCCATTTCTTCGCTCTAGTGTCGAGGTTAACGCGGCGTTGAGTTCTGCCACTCAACACGCAATGCCTCCAGAATTCGGAAGACAGTGGGGAACGGAGTGTTTTAACACTAGGTTCCCTCTGCTTACCCTGCTGTGTGCGGGATACAGCGTGAGGCTCACTACTTTTTCTTTTCTTTGCCTGAGAAGGTAAATCAAATCTGGATAAAATAAGAATTAGTGCAATTCCACTTGAGGTTTCTAAATGCCAACATAATAGACTATAGGTATTATTATTTGTAATATTTTTTAAAGAAGATTGTTGTGGTGTCAAAATAATTCTATTGGAGTTTACGTTTGAAATTTTTTATATAGTAGAATTTGAAATCGAGGTTCTCTTATGTCGAAATGGAGAGAATCGCGCTATTCGTTACCAATAAAATTTTCAACATTTTTATTACTAATATCTCTATATCAAATTTTTTGCTATTCTAAAAATTGATTATTACAAAGAATAATTATATGGGAAGAGTAGACGGTATCCCGATCATAGCAGGATAAAAGGAAAATATTAATTATTTTTAAATTTTCCAATTATTCTATAATTATATTAAGACTATAAAAACTATTTTTACTAATTTTATATTTTTGTTAACAGAGTATATTAAAGCCAAATGCCTACATAGTGACTCAAGGGCCAACTGAAGAAACCGTGGTCTCCTTCTGGCGAATGATATGGCAAGAGCGAGCTGCTGCTATCGTCATGCTCACCAAAACATTTGACTTCATTAAGGTAATATCGATTTTTTTTAAGATTTTTTTTAGTTTCACGCTGTATCCCGCACACGCAGGAAAGCCAGTGGGAACCTAATGTTCACACACACACACTTCGTTCTCTATTTTCTGCTGATTTTTTGTGGCTTTGCGTGTTGAATGGCAGAAATCAACGCCAGACTTTTGCCAGAGTTAAGAAATGAAATATTAATAAATAAAAAATCATTCCTCCGAGTGAGGATCGAACCCACACCCATCACGTTACAGTCATACGGCCTCTAATGATATTTAATAATGCTATTCATATGAATAGAGCAAATAAAGAGTTATTACAGAGATGGCGTTGGTAAACATTAGCCCCATATGCGATAGGCCGATTTTCACCAACTCGATAGCCAAACATAAAATACAATGGTATATTCGGATATCGTTCACAAATATTCACCTTTATTGTATCGATATTGTATGGAAATTTTATCAATGGAAATGATAGTCTTTCCTGTGATATAAATATTTTAGTATTGTAATGTTATAGTGATAAAATTTATTCGCTTAAAGCCGATGGATAGATAGAATTTAATGTTAAAATATTCCGTTTTTCATTACTAATTACGTGTTTTCTATAAAAAAAATCTATTTTTATATATTAAAATAAAAAAAATATTATGGAATCAGCTTCAGTTTTCAATATAAAGAAAGTATAGAAAGTTGCTGAAGGTTTTCAATGCAAATATTCCCATTTTATTTGTAACAAAACACAGTTCAACCTCGATTTAACAATACTGAAGGGAATCAGAAAATATTCGTTATAATATCAAGTATTTTTTTTACAAAGAGGTTCGTTATGCAGAGGTTAGGATGGTCTACAATTCGTTTTGAGAAGGCTAAAAAATATATTTATCTCAGTTTTTTCTTTTATCTTGCAAAGTTTAAAACACAACAGCTTAACAGTGTCAAACAGCAATATTTACATTACTGAACGCTAAACAATAATAAATGCGTTACGAGAGATTTTACAAGTCTGAACTTGTCAAGACATTAATTTAATATGAAATTGAGTGTAGTAAACTGATGGGATTCGTTATATAAAAATAAAATTAAAATTAAATTAGCTTTACGCTGTATCCCGCACACAGCACGGTAGTCAGAGGAAACCTAGTGTTAAGACACTCCGTTCCCCACTTTCTGCCGAATTCTGGAGGCATTGCGTGTTAAGTGGCAGAACTCAACACCGCGCTTTGCCTTGATGCCAGAGCGAAGAAATAGAAATATAAATTTAAGTAAATATTTCATCACCTCGAGTGGGGATCGAACCCACAACCAGTCGGTTTTGCAGTCACACCTCGTGCCGCTGCGCCACGACCGGCCTCGTTATATAAAGGTTATAAGTTAAAGAGATTTGTTATATATAGAGTTAAATAATACTTTTAAACATTTTTAAAGTGTTATTCCACACTTAGGTAAGGAAAATACTTATTTAGAAAACGTATAAACATTTTAACGTAGTTGAACTCGAACCCACGCCTCTTGGAAACCAACCAGGCGCTCCGACCACTAAGCCATACGTATGGCAAAATTTTTGTACGTTTTCTAAATAAGTATAAATAATACTTTCTTTTTATATTTTTCAATATTGAATATTTATTATAAAAAGGTTTTGAGCAAATGTATTTGTAATGTAAAGGTCTATTCTGTATTAGCGCCTACGGGAAGTTTTAGGGGATTTCAAAAATCGAGATAATCGTTATATCGAGAGTCGTTACATTAAGGTACTGTAGTTTGTAAAACATATTTGTGCCAATGTCTGACATTTGGTACTTTCTTTTTGACATTTAAAATGATTTGATTTGATATGAGAATAGAAGCAACTACCTAATATTTAATGCATATGTCGCGCGAGTGTTGGGCTCTCTCCTTTTCAAAATTTAGACAGTGCATGGGTCCTGCTACTGAAATGTAGATTAGGACCGTGGCTCCACTATCTGAGATTCTATCTATATCTACAATAGATTTTTTTCATAAAATAAAGAAAAGAAAGTGTAATGGAAGGAACATAATATCGTAACTTAATATTGTGTTTTTGTTATAGTTATGCACATAAATAAATATATTTTTAAATATACGACATCGTATTACCGTAGAGGCACCAGGGTGTGACTATAACGTGGTTGTTGTGAGTTCGATCCCTACTCGGGAGAATAATATTGATTAATAATATTTTCACACGCTGTATCCCGCACACAGCAGGGTAGGCAGAGGGAACCTAGTGTTAAGACACTCCGTTCCCCACTTTCTGCCGAATTCTGGAGGCATTGCGTTTTGAGTGGCAGAACTCAACGCCGCGCTTAACCTCGACACCAGAGCGAAGAAATGGAAATATAAATTTAAGTAAATATTTCATCTCCTCGAGTGGGATTCGAACCCACAACCAGTCGGTTTTGCAGTCACACCTCGTGCCGCTGCGCCACGACCGGCCTCATTTTTTTTTTTTTTTTTTAAATAATATTTTCATCACTTTGCTCTGGCTGCAAGGCAAAAGTCCGGCGTTAAGTTCTGCCACTCAATACGCAATGCCTCGAAAAATTCGACAGAAAGTGAGGAACGGAGTGCCTTTACTCTAATTCTTTTACAACAGAATCATATACGCAATTTTAAAATTCTTTGCAATTATATTGCAATAAAAATGAATTACGTGAATCTGTGTAAAATGTTCGGTGTGCCAAGGGACTAAACCGCAAAGCCCGGCCGCTTATAGAACGGTCAAATGAAGTGAAAATATACTGTCAAAAACCTTCCGCTTAAGAAACTTGTCATATTATAGAAGGTGGTGAAATCTTGGTGTGTGTGGTTAAATCAAACCATAAATCAGCGCGTACTTCTGGTAACGGATAGTTATTATTTTATGATTGCTTTCTCTTGTTGGCTATTTTATTGCACTTTTTAAAATGTTCCTTTTTAATAAGAAGGTAGTCAGAGAAATCTAATGTAAGACATCCTTTTTCTCTTTTTTCATCCGATTTCAAGACATTGTGTGTTGAGTCCTCTAGATGAAATAAATGAAAATTGTTAATTTGTACGAGCGGGAATCGAAGGTACAGCTGTTGTGCTTATAGTCCGATGCTATCCCACTGCGCCACAACGGCCTCTCTTTTTTGTTTTCATGATAATCCTACAAATAAAGCTTGATAAGGTGCCCTGATCACCACTTTCATCTCATTTATTATTACTTATTAAGAAAAGGAGGAACGATGCTGAGGATTCTTGTGTGGAATAACACTTTAAAAATGTAAAAAAAAATCATTTATTATTATTGTGCTCTAGGTAACGGAGATAGATGTATGGCGCGTTTTATCCAAACTGCTCGGCAAAATAGGAAAAAAAAATTAAGACGAGTTGCATTTTAACCCACAACCACAGAGTCTACACTCAAAATCTTTCAGTTACGCCACAGTAGTGACAAATTATATTCATTATATATACACACATACATATCCATTTAAATGTAACAACAAAGAAAAATATAATCTATATAGAAGTGACGTGGGAGGGATCGTTAAAAGAATTTGAGCAAAAGAGGCAAGTGTCCCTATTACATTAGAGCCGGTAGGTAAAGCGCCCTCATAATTCGTTCCTCACAAAATGATGTGTGTAATCGCGAAGAGAGGGAATGAGGGAGGAATACCTTAATTTCAATTTTGTTACAGAATTTACACCCGTTTTAGCTATTCAATGTATGTAAATTGTTGTACAAATTTTGTGAGTACCTGCACTCCTGGTTCTGCGGGAGGGACAATGGAGGGCTAATGTGATATAATGAAATTTATAAGCATAAATCAGAAAGTGCTTAGGTATTTCGATTAAATATTTACTTGGTATAAATTGGTATATAAGAGGCCGGTCGTGGTGCAAAACCGACTGGTTGTTGGTTCGACCCCCACTCGAGGAGATGAAATATTTCCTTAAATTTATATTTCCTTTTCTTCGCTCTGGTGTCGAGGTTAAGCGCGGCGTTGAGTTCTGCCACTCAACACGCAATGCCTCCAGAATTCGGCGGAAAGTGGGGAACGGAGTGTCTCAACACTAGGTTCCCTCTGCCAACCCTGCAGTGTAGATACAGCGTGAAGCTAATTTATAATTTTATTTTATAAATTGGTATTATGTTTTTTTTTATTACTATTAATTTACCTGTTTATATTATTATTTTCGTTGAATAAATGTTTTTGTTTTTAAATATATATATATTTTTATTATATGAACGCTGTATAGGATAAGCAGAGAAAAATTAAGTAGCAAATTATGACACTCAGTTCTCCTTTAAAAAATAAAATTAATTCAGTTCTTTTTTTTTATCTAGTATAAATTCAGTTTTTATTTTTAAATTATATGGATTTTAAAAACAAACTAAAATAAAACTCAACTACCTACTTCTACCTCTGAAAAGTACCACTATTCAATTCCTGTATATGTATATTATGAAGCACGCTCAATCCCAAATTATTCCTTTAGACCAAATAAAATCATGTGAAAGTGTATGTAATAGTTTATTTTAATTGCAAAACATAATTGTGCGTTGATAATAGAAATATTTCAAATATAGTCAAGTTGAGTTGAGGCCAGTCGTGGCGCAGCGGCACAAGGTGTGACTGTAAAACCGACTGATTGTGGGTTCGATCCCCACTCGAGGAGATGAAATATTTACTTAAATTTATATTTCCATTTCTTCGCTCTGGGGTCGACGTTAAGCGCGGCGTTGACTTCTGCCATTCAACACGCAATGCCTCCAGAATTCGGCAGAAAGTGGAAAATGGAGTGTTTTAACACTAGGTTCCCTCTGCCTACCCTGCCGTGCGCGGGATACAGAGTGGAACTGATTTTTTATTTTTTTTTAAATATAGTCAACTAAAGTAGTACTCTGTCTTTGAAAGCTTAGTTTTCTGTGAAACTTAATTTACTTAAACATTGATGCAAAGCTGATTACTGCTTTAGAACTAATTTGCATATTAGATTTTCAGAGTAATATATCTGTAGGATGAATAAGCAAGGATATATAATGAAAAATGTTTACTTTTAATATAGAGGCCAAGAGTGTGACTGTAATACAGGACAGGACAGGTATGACAGGTTCCCGATCCCTACTCGATGAAGTGAAATATTGAATATTTTAATTTCGTCGCCCTGGCTTTATGGCAAAGCGCGGCGTTGAGTTTTTTTTATGGAAAATGACAAGGCTGACGAGCGTACGGGTTATCTAAATCACTGTGTGTGAAACACTGCTACAGGTAGGCCATTCCAGAGTTGCGTGGCGCGTGGAAGGAAGTTCCAGCGAAACCACACTGTAGTGAAGTGCCACGTATCCAGATGGTATGGATAGTATATAAGTTTGTGGCGTACTGTGCAGTTTGAGAATGCAGGCAACAAGTCAAACAGTTCCTCGGAACACTACCCATGATAAATGCGGTAGGGACCGCACAGCGAGTAGACAAAGACAAAGCTAAAGTATCAAGCTTTTCACAGATCACTTGGTCCCTAACGATTTAACCGGCTCTACGTTGTATGTGATCAAATGGGTCAAGCTGATGATGACTGGGGTGCACAAGCCCAGAGATGAGAATAGTACTCGATAAGAGGCCGAACCTGAGTCCTATAAAGGGCCAATCGGTGTTATGGCGTGAAATACTGTCACGCTCTGCTGATGACCCCCAGTTTTTTGAGACAAACTTGGTCTTGCTTGCCAAGTGATTGCTATACTGGCAGTCACTCCAAACGCTAAGGTCCAACGTGCGGATACTGGGCGTGGGCTAAAAGGGAGTGTTTTGGAAGACTGGTGACCCGACAAATGGGGTTTTTTAGTGGTAACTCGGACCTTGCTCTGGCAATTTGCCAGTTAAAGTACCTAGCTGCGGTTATACTTCCTCTTTGGCTTTCCTTCGAATGCCGAATGCCGAAGGCCGAGTAACTCGGCCCAGATTTAGGACTTCTACCTCTACCGTGCTACACGCAGGATACAGGATGAAGCTGAAAGAAATAAAAATATGCATAAACCAAAAACAGACTATAATTTTATCTTTGAAGAAAAATCTTTATTGTTAGATAAATAATTAGGTTGTATCACGCACACAGGCATCTACACAGCATCTTGCAATTTTAAGAAATAATTGAATTAATTAATTAAATAAATTGATCAATAATTAAATTAATTCAATTATTTTGGTTACGATTATAAATATTAAAAAAATATTTTAAATGAAACTATTAAATCTAAGAAAGAAAAGAAAGATTTAAATCTTAAATATACGCGATTAATCCGATAAAAATAGTTTCATTTAAAATGTGTAATAATCGTGAAAATCAAAGCACTTATTAAAAAAATATTTTAATTTTACACAGGTAATGTGCGTTCAGTATTGGCCACCTAACAAGGAAAAGGATGAGACCTACGGAGACATCAGCGTCGGCATCGTCCAAGAGGAAGAGCTCGCCAACTTTCACATACGCACCTTCCGATTGTATAAAACTGAGAAAAATGTAAGTTACTGTTGTAGTCTTAGAGGTAAGCTTATTTACTTTTACTTAATTTAATATAATATAGTAAAAGTAAAATTAGAAAACGGGAACAGCGTACCTACAGGTAGAAAGTTAGAACTTAGTGTTAAGGCACTTTTTTCCCTAGCTAGCGGAACTACTGGCGGAACTACCAATCCGAGAAAATAATAATATAACCACGCCCCTGATGGGGGATCAAACCCACAACCATCGCTTACAGTAAACGAGTGTAAGTCTGTTCTGCCACAACGGCCCAACTCGGAAAATAAGATTACACATAATACATTCTATGAATTGTAACAAACACAGCCATTATGGTGGAAATTCTATTACTAAATTGCTATTTATTTGCCCAAGCTAGATGTAAAACACCTTTGTATTTTACATATTCGTTTATATTATCACATGTCCCCAGTATTTAAATTAACGATATTTATTGTTATCTAATAATTAACTCACCGTTTGTAATGTATACTATTATTCATTAAAATGTTTATTAAAATATATATACCAATAAATTTATCACAACTTGGATATTTTATTAAAATTTATTCAAATGAAGTTACAGTCTATTCATTTATATTTGATTATAATATAGTTATAAAAGTATAATTTCATTCGTTATTTTCTATGAATAAAATTTGTTAGAATTTCGCAATCAATATTAGCTCTAATGTTTAAGGTAGCGTGTTTTTTCTTGCAACAAGTTTTATTGGCACTTTTTCTAAGTTTTGGACAAATTGACATTTTCTGTTTGGTTTGACGTCTCTGCAGGATGTAGGTGCTGGTTCCACGTTAAATTTTTGTAACACTGCAGCCAGGCCTGCCATTGATTGTAATATGCCTAGTCGACGGCCTGTAAAATAATAATTTTTATTTTAATTCGTTTAAAATATGTATTATATATATAAACGTTCGCAAAGATTAAGTTTTTTAGATTGATATTAATTATCTGTATAAGTATATAATACAAAACATTTTTTATAGATTCTATTGATCTATTCCACTTTAGACAAGTTATTTGCTATGGGCATTTACTGCCAATAATAATATTAACATTATGATAGCATCTCTAGTAATATAAAAAATATTAAGGTCTTTGTTTAATATAAGTATACTTTCATTACTGGTGGTCATATAACAGTGAAAACAGGGATTAGAGAGAGTTGATTAGTTTAGCTATTATAATGTAAAACTAGTAATATTTGAACTATCAAAAAAATTATAAAGTATACAAACCAATGCATGTTCTTTTCCCCGAGCCAAAAGCCATGTACACAAATTTATTGCGCCCCTCTATAGCATTTGGTGCAAATCTTTCTGGGTTAAATTCATGTGGATTTGGATAATATTTTTCATCCAAATGTATTGCCTGGATTGGGATAATAAGGGACACGCCAGGGTCTATCGTAACATTTGTACCTGGAAGCGTATATTGCTT
Organism: Heliconius erato x Heliconius himera; assembly: GCA_013421005.1. Lineage (NCBI taxonomy): Eukaryota > Metazoa > Arthropoda > Insecta > Lepidoptera > Nymphalidae > Heliconius > Heliconius erato x Heliconius himera. The sequence goes on from JAATLQ010011296.1 coordinate 30,575, forward strand.
CATGCATTTCCTTTTAAGGACTCCTCCTGGAGGAAAAATTCGCATCGCCTCCATGAATGCCATTTCTAAATATGTCATTTTAGTCACAGTTTCATAACACAACTTATTGTCGTACTCGGACAAAATAGTATCTATTTGTTCTTGTATTTTTCTCTGAATTTTAGTATGATATGAGAGCTGATGCAGTGTAAAACTTGTTGACGACGCAGTAGTCTCAAAGCCGGCAACAAAGAACATGCTCACTTGTTCCGCTATTATTTTTGGATTAGACATATCCATCACAACAGGCGATTTATCTGGCCTTTTTTTCTGCTCAAATCCATCTTTCGTTTTTTCTGCAGATTGCATTTCCAACATAAAATCCACAAAGTCGTTGCGACCGCTCGGCTTAAAACTTCTATTTTTACAAATATTATAAGATAGATCGTTCAAGAAACGTTTTATTTTCGGGTCAATGAAGCACGATAACTGTAACCATTTAGGTAAGATATCGTTAAGCATAATGCGGCTAATTTGAAGTGTGGATCGCTTGAACGCTTTAATTGAAAAGTTAAAAAATTCGGAGTTTTCATCTAAAATTATATCGATGTCAATCCCCATACCGCATGTAGCGATAAATTCCATAGTATACCGCGACATCATGTAGTACGCGTCTATTACTCCTCCTCTGCTAACTACTCTGTGTCCCAATTCTTGAAGTCGTTCTGAACATGTTATAATCAGGGGAAACATTCTTTGTAATTTGTGGTGGGTGAAGGCAGACGTCAATTTTTGTCGTAAAAATCTCCACGACTCGCCAGTGGCGTGAAATAAATTTATACTCAATTGTTCTTTGCAATTTTTATCTATATCTCTAAAATTAAACTGGTTAAAATCTACAACATTTATATATTTAATTAACTCGGGATCTTTTATCACCAACGATGGCTGGGAGCCTTGGAAAAATCCGATAATTTTTTCTTCTGGATACGCGTTGTAAATATCATTTATTGTCTCAGTAAACGTTTTCATCTTGAATATTTTGTATATATAAGAAAGAAAGAAAGGCAAAGGCTTGATATACTTAACATGTCTTCTCTTCCAGTAGTCATGGTTATGCACGGAATAAAAATATAATATTGTAGCCAAAAATATAGCAAGAATTGTAAATATATACATCTTGTTTAACCGACAGCAGAATATTAAAAGCTTACTGATCAGACTACACTTAAAATGAAACCCAATCCACAATGAAAATGTCATGCAATACCTGAATTTAAATATCCTTATGTGTTCAGTATAAATTACTTTTACGCTAGTTAAATAATTACACTGAATCTATCAAAAATTGTATAACAATAGTAGATATTGATTATTAAGATAGTGATTGTGGGTTCAATTACCCACTTGAGGAGATGAAATATTTTCTAGAATACTACTTTACTAAATTTATATTTCTATTTCTTCGCTCTGGTGTCGAGGCAAAGCGCGACGTTGAGTTGCGCCTTTCAACATGCGATGTCTCCAGAACTCGGCGGAATGTGAGGAACGAAGTATCTTAACACTAGGTTTCCTCTGCCTACCCTGCTGTGTGGATACAACGTGAAGCTAATTTAATTTTATTTTATTTTTTGATTATTAAATCTTTTCATATATCTATTATTTGGGCAAAATACAAGTGTTAATACGATGTTCCTATTTTTTTTTATTTTACTTACTTTCTTAGGAGAAAATGAAACTGTGTCATTGTCTTATTCGTTATAACAGCCTTCGGTTCTCATTTTATGAATTCTTGTACGAGCAATATATATGCGTATTTAATAAAACATACATCTGTTTTTAATATTTTTTAAAGTGTTATGCCACTCTTAGGAAAGAAAAATACTTATTTAGAAAACGTTCAAAAATTTAAGCACTACTTTTAAAATTTTTATACGTTTTCTACATAAGTCAAAATACATATATTTTGGTCATTCATATTCTGCTGCGGAACTACAAACCGGTTTACGCTTTATCTTCCTTAATTAAAATATTTAACGCTTGTATTATTTTCAATTGTAACCGAATAAGAACTGAATTACTCGTTAAAATCATGTACTTAATGAAATCTCTTATTCGCTAAGTATTTCATAATAGTGTACAAGCTTGACTTATTGAATATCTAAAATATGAATGAGAAAAAGGAGGCTTTGCCTCGACACCAGAAGTATTTCATTTCGTCGAGTATGGATCGAATCACAACCAGTCGCGTTTACAGCTACATACTTATGCCCTTGCGCTACGACTTGCCCTGACAATACTTATCAAGTACGAAAAATAAATTTAAATATAACGGTAAATTAAAAGAAAATTTCATTTGCGAAACATAAAAATATCTCCAGAAACAAGAAATAACGAGCACAAAGGCCACTAGTGGATAGCAGCACAGAAGCCAATAGTAGAGTAAGCCGTTTGTCTTTTGCAAGCTTAATAAAGTTTCTCAAGGTTCCATTTTATCCCACATTTAATTACGTTTGCCGAAATGATAAATTTTTAAGTTGGACTAACTACTGTTTGAAGCTTTTAAGTCCCATATCTATCATAGTACCTTTAAATTGTATTAAGAGTTTTGGATACATTTTTACGAAGAGGTCATTTTCTATGTCACTGTATTTTCTATCGCTTTACTTGAATTTTAGGTTTGATTATTATTATACTCTCGATGTATGTTTAGTATAAAATCAATGTGTAATTACCAAATTCTCAAACATCTGCAGAACCGCTGAAAAAAATTGGCTAACAAACATGGACGTGAAATCGATAGGTATTGAGATCCTGTACCCATAGAACACCGTTTATCCGTCAATTGCGTTATATCCTGTGTATATTTGTGTATTTTCGTTTTTGTTATAGAAAAAATGTATCGTCGTCGCGGGTGTCTTTTTTAAAAATAGGTAAATCACGCACGTCATCATATCATTTTTTTTCTAGTTAATCCTTTTATTTAAATGTTATCCCAATGTGAATGACATTAATATTTAGAATACAGATATTTCTTTGATTCATTTAAAGCACAGTGCCTCTTAAATGGGCTGTTAAAGGGCTTAAATGGGAAAGTAGAGGACGAAGTGTTTTATTGTTATGTTTTCCGAGCGTATCTAAAACCAGCATTCCTACTCGTATAAGTAGTATGTATAATTGATTTGAAATTGACAAATTTGCATTCTTTTAATCAGGTGGTGGTAGAAGAAAGATTCCTCTTACAGTTCCACTACACACAATGGCACTCCCATACGTGCCCATTTAGCAACGCATTGCTGGAATTCCGAAGGAGGGTCCGAGCGGTGGTAGGAAGACGACTCGCTTCTAACTCAGTTACTGGACCAATGGTTGTACATTGCAAGTAAGTTTCGATCCAAGATAAATATATAGAAGAAAAATCGAGTTAATGATTTATTACATCAGAAAGAATTCTCCATTTTTGAGGCTAGTCGTGACGCAGGAGCACAAACGATTGACTATAAACGCGACAGGTTGTGAATTCGATTCCAAATCGAGGAAAATAAATATTAAATATTTTGATTGTCTTCCGCCTCTCAACACGCAATTCTTCTAGAATACAGCGGAAAATGGTGATCGGAATATCTTAACACTACATGCAAGATAAATAAAAAAGTAAAGAATTCTCCTTTCGTCATAAAGAATTACAAACAATTTTTGCTTTTAGTGATGGCGGCGGACGTTCGGGTGTGTATTTAGCTATTGACGCAAATTTAGAATTAGCCGAAGAAGAAGACTGCTTTGATGTTTTCGGATATTTAAAAAAACTGAGACAATCTAGGAAAGGCCTTATTGAGAACGAGGTAAGTTCCATTATTCAATACATCAGAAATGGAGAAAAAAAAATTAACGCTTAAATTTTTTTAAATAATTATTAAAAATTAATAATTAAAAAGTATTTTTCCGAAGCCCATAATGATGAAATCATATTTTTATATCATAAAAATATTGGTTGTACCAGCACATTAAAAACATTTAAAATTCATTCATTCATTTTTTATATCCATACCTATATTATAAATTCGAAAGTAACTCTGTCTGTCTGTCTGTGCCGCAATCAGGGCCAAACCGCTAATTCAATTGTAATAAAATACTCATACAGAGATACTTGAGGGTCTTCGGATGAACATAGGTTACTTTTTTTCTCATATTTGTAATATTGTCGATATATACTAATATATTAAAATATTTTTCAATTTGACAGGCAATTTATTCCGCCATGTTAATAACAACCGACCGTTGCTAAGCAACGGTTTGCAAAGTTTATTTGTTGTTATAAGCAAACGTCACCCAAAATGAGCTTGCTTAACGCATACATGGCGTGCGCCGACTCAACCTTATGAGATACATAAAAATAATGTTTTACAAAAATATTGTCCTTTAAATAATATTTAAAAAAGTCCACGATACATATACCATATTTAACTCAGAAGCATGAGCAAAGTAACACAGTAACAACAAGTAACCATTTTAATTAATTTACTTTATATTTATCGGGTTTTTGTTGTATGTATTTTCTATAATTTGATATTGATCCTTATGAAAATGAATATAATAGTCACTTTTAGCATTTCATCTAGATTGAAATTATAGTTTACTGTATAACATTCTAATAAATAATTAAGGAGATGTCACGGATTCGAAATGACCTAGCCTACGAGCGACATAGTATGACCGACGCGAACGGGCAGATGACTTTGACGGTTTTGTAAATTTTCATACATTTTCGAACTACTGTTAATTTTTATGTAATTATTTGCTGTTTATAATTAATTTATACTTTTCTTTGGTTCTTCGCTTATTCGAGGAGCAGATTAGTTAGATTTTCATAAATTTCTTGGTGTGGTGTAAGTTGTGGCCCTGCGCGGCATCGGTGTAATATTATTTAAGTATTAAGGAGAGA
>JAATLQ010011311.1:0-10491 GCA_013421005.1 Heliconius erato x Heliconius himera
ATATAAATTTAAGTAAATATTTCATCTCCTCGAGTGGGATTCGAACCCACAACCAGTCGGTTTTGCAGTCACACCTCGTGCCGCTGCGCCACGACCGGCCTCAGTAAGTAATATTATTTATATTAAAGACTAGACTAATAACAAAAAGATCCTATATTAATTTGAGCCTAATTTAACAAATTATATAATTTTAATTATGTTTAGTATGCAGAGATAATAAGGGTCTTTCGTATTAAAATCAAGCAAATTTAATGTATTCAGGTAAACAAAATTAATAAGTAGACTTAGTCTAGGCTGAAAATTGGGATAGAAAAATAAAATTTGACGTAATAGTATGTTTTACTGGACTAAGAAGATGTGTCTCGACGCGACATTCATAAGTTTTAAATTTGCTTAATTTTTTTTTTAATTTAAATATTTATTTAGTTATGACTAGTAGTGTAGCCAGAGAGGACGGAGCGCCAAACGTTACACCCCGTGAGGTCCTCAACCTTTTTACATGACCTCTAGTATCATTGATACTATATTCTCAAAAGTCCAACCAACTGAGGTCTTCCTTGGCATCTCATTAGTATTAAACACAATTTACATATCAGTACGAGCTTTTACATGTTTTAAAATAATTTAAGCATTAAATAATTCAAAAAGCCGAGCTTAAAAACAGAAAGAGGGAGAACATTTGACATCTGATATTTGAAATAAACATCTAATCAGAATGAGCATCGAACCCACAACCATAGTGCGTATGTTGTCACATACATCGCATACGCTAAAAGCCACATGTATATTCAAATAAAGAAAGATCTTTAAAAGTACACTTTTAGTCCATAGTTCAAATAGCGTAACATCTAATTGACAATAACGAGTACTCTATTAGCTTTCATGAACTTTACCTATTTAAACAACTTTACTCTTCACAAATACCATAATCACAACTGAATTAAGAAAAACACAGGAACAAAAAAAAACACGGCGTCTAAATATAGTGATATATATAATAATAATAATAATCATTTATTTCAGATTTACATCCATAAAAATTGTTAGTAACATTTTAAGCTTAAGAACTATTGTTAGTACGTGAACCTAAACAATAACAATCAGGTCGTGTGTAATTTGACCCACCGACCAATTAAAGGCAAGTCCCACCGGTCAACAAACACATTTAGCGTTCCACAGGAGGAACCGCGGAGGCGAGCTAATGCGGAGGCGCACCGTTTTCTCATAATAGCATAAAAGTCATCCGTATGCGCCTCCGCAAACATGCCCGAGGCACTGCACTGTCGCGGCAGCCCCATCAGAACCCTGAACGCGTTGTTGTACTGGACCCGTAGGTCGCTGTATGCCCGGCGCGTGTAGTCAACCCAAAGGCTACAAGTGTAAAATGACTGACATGTATGCTGTATGCTTTAAAGAGAGTTATTTTAACTTGATTCGTGCACCTTGCAAATCTCCGAGCCAACATGTTGCACCGCACAGACAGCGACCTACGCTCCCTCTCAATGTCAGAATCATCATTAAGATTTTCAGTGACCCAGTGGCCCAGGTACTTAAATTTATTTACCCGACACAGCGGTGTGCCACAGAGCGAGACCACCGGTATCTCCGAGTAAGTTTTGGTATATATAAAAGTAGTGACCGACTTATATATAGATAGTAACTCTTAAATTACGCCTCAATAATAGCTTAGCTTCACGCTGTATCTCGCACACAGCAGTAAAAGCAAAGGGAATCTAGTCTTTAGACACTCCGTTCCCCACTTTCCGCCGAGTTCTGGAGGTATTAGGTGTCGAGTGGCGGAACTCAACGCCGCGCTTAACCTCGACACCAGAGTGAAGAAATGGAAATATAAATTTAGGCAAATATTTCATCTCCTCAAGTGAGGATCGAACCCACAACCAGTCGATTTTATAGTCACACTTTGTGCCCCTGCACGTATCCGAGAAAAAAAATCTTTTAAATCCTGTTTTTCTATTGAATTAACATGTTTCACAATAAATAAGAGGGGCCCGCGCTGATGGCAGCTACGAGGTAAACTCCTCTCGGGGACCTCCTCTCTCGGTTGTTAATTTAAAACTAACACTCCGAATCTGAGATAGTCTCGTAAATAACGAAAAAAGGGAGCGCACCTAATTTATGCTTCGAGAAAGTTTTTACAAGACAAAAATACTTTTGCCAAAAACTAAATCGCCCGAAATGCCTATGAATTAACTTAATGAGTAAATATTTCTTGCTTATTTTTAATTCTTTGTTATCCATCTGTAGAGATAAATCTACGTGTAGGTATTTTATAAAGAATATTGTTAGTCAGGCCAGTCCCGGCGTAGCCCGGCACAGGTGTGACTCCGAGTGGGTCCCCGAGTGGGAGTCGAACCCACAAAGCGTTATGCTTTGTGGGTTCGACTCCCACTCGGGGAAATTAAATATTTATTTGAATTTATTTTTTCAATTCTTTACTCTGGCGTTGCCGCAAAACGCGGCGTTGAGTTCCGTCGCTCAATATGCAATGCTTCCAAAATTCGGAGGAAATTGGGGAACAAAGTCTCTTACACAGGGTAAAGCTGATTTAATTTATTTTAACTTTATATCGTTAGTGCTACTTGTTGTAGTTCTATCTTCGTGTATATATTATTCACTGTTAGTTACCAAATAAATAAAATCATTTTAACTGGGTTAGCCATGTATATTTTAGTTGAAACTACCCGAGGCCGTCGTAGCTCTAAGTCGAAAGCGACGATTAAGGGTTCGATCTACGCTCGAGGAGTAAATTATTTTAATTTTCTCATTCTGGTTGACACAGCACGATATTGAATTCTGTAACTCAGTATGTACAACGAAAATTCTAATTCAAACTCTGTCTACGACGACAGCGGCTGCTTACCACAAAAATAACTACAGGTAAAAAAACATATTTATTCCTATTATTCATCACGATATTATAATATTTTAATTACTATAGTTATAACAGGCTTTAACAGTAAAACTACTGTCTCCACATTAGTAGCTAAATGAGTATTTATGGCCGACGTAAAGTAGACCATTAAGAAACTATATACTTACTAATAAAAATATTGTTATTCTTTATATACTACTGCCAAACGTGGCGCAGGCGCACAACGCGTAGCTATAAACGCGGCAGGTTTTGAGTTCGATTTCCACTCGAGGAAATAAAATATTTAATATTTTCATATCCTCGCTCCCGTGTCGAGGCAAAGCGCGTAAACCACCCAACACGCAATGCCTCTAGAAACGGAGTGTCTACTACTAGGTTCCCTCAGCCTATCCTACTGGGTGCGGGATAGAGCGTGAAGCTGATTATAATCTACTGATAATCATTTACTATGCATTTAAAGAATCGATTTGAGTCACGATGTAGGGTAACAAGCGTGCGACTGTTAACGTGACAGTTTATGGGTTCGATTCCCACTTGAGGATATGAAATATTTAATATTTCATGTCTTCGCTCTGGTATCGAGGCAAAATGCGGTGTTGAGTTCCGCCACTCGACAAGCAATGCTCAGAATCCATAATTCGTCGCAAAATGTGGATCGGAAATGGCTTAACGTAATGTGTAATTATAAAAAAGGACTATTGGACGATTTCCGTATTTTAAAAATAAGATAAATATTCAAATTATTTGAAAACTAATACAAGACATAAATTGAATTTATTTCAATGATTTCATTTAATTTTAAATACTTCCGCTCTTTTATTGGTACTGTAAATATGCTCATTTGAACTATGTTTCATAATACGAAATAAAATGAAATGTAAATACAAGGGAAAAGTAGTCAATTGTATGTGGAATATAAAACTAATTTGCTTATTATTCCCAAACTAGTTATTTTAAATGGAATTCGTTACAAGACTAGGAGGTTACTTCCTAGACTTCTAAGTACCTACGTCAAAAACACGTAAACTTATTTTACTAGAAAACAACTTTATAGTTAACGAAAACAACAAAAATCATCTTATATTTATAAATATGTTACATTTTATTGCAAGTTTTCAATTCCTCGGTTGTTTGAAAAAAAATAATATTAGGATTCTCAATGTCTTTACATGGATCGATAAGTATAAAATCAATTTATCACTACATTCTTTTTCCTATCATTTTCATTTATTTAAAAAATACATTTTAAATAAGCAATTAAAAACCAAAAATTGACTCTTAAATCCACACCACACCAGTGCCACTTTTCCCGTAACTGTATATAAAAAGCTAAAGTAAACTCCACAAATAAGTAATAAGTGTTTAATGAAATCGATCCGTTACTTCCATACGTTTAAGCGAGTAAAACCAACAGGGAACCAGCCAACAGGCGCAAAACCGAATAAACCCCTTAAAATCGCACTCTCAAAAATGCAATTCCCATGTACGGTAAACACGTGGCGCGTCCGAAATACTAATATTTGCTGTACAACTTTAAAACGGAATTTAACAATCTCCAATAGCAAGTTTTCTTTATAAATTATATAAAAATATAGAAATGTTAAATATAGAGATATTTACTACTAACACTCATATATTTAAGTACAATTTCTAGGGTTTCTGTACTTCAAATAGTCAAACGGATGCCTTATAGAACTGAATATTTCCTTTACGCAATCTTGAGATTAATAAGTCTTGACAGAGAAAAAGAAGGGCAACAAGGTGATGCTATTAGGTTTCCGTTTTTCCCTTTAGAGATATGGAACCCTAAAAATAACCATGAATGCACATTTTAATAAAACATTTAGAGAATAAAAGACCACTAAAATAAAAAGAAAAGCTAAATGAGGTATAATTTAAGCCAATCCATCTTGTTACCCTACTTTTTAGGACGTTCCTTCTGTTAACAATTAGTGAACTCTTTATATTACTTTAAATGTTTTATTACTGTAAGCGCTTGACTAAACATTTTTTTCATGTACTATTATGATTTATACTTATTTTTATTTTTTTTAATTTATAAGCAAATTAGCCTCACATTGTATTTGTGTCAGAGTAGAAAGGGAAAACCTAAAATCAAAGCCGTGTCTTCCGAATTTCATCCGAATTTGGAATATTATCTGTTAGGTGGCAGAACTCAATGCCGCATTTTTATTTTTTGGTATAAAAATAATTCTTTCGCTTCTTTAGCTACAAAAAAAAGATAAATAGATTTTAATTATTTTGGGATAACCAGAAAGAACGGAGCGCCAAACATCACGGTCTCTACATACGTCTTGCCTCGTCCACTGTCATCAACATCTGCATGCATAACCTCCGAGGGAACCTCGTGTTTTTAATGTGGTAATACAGTATGGTCGACTCTATGTATTCGAAAGTCAACTGAGGTCTCACCAATCCTCTCTAACCACTCAATCATCGCTCGTAAATCTTTTATGACATTATTTCATCACTCATTTTCACAAATGCCCTAACCGCCTGAGTACGTTCTTTATTCTCGCTAGTTCCCGATTATGACTACAAAAAACAAATTAAGTTAAGTTTACACAAATTAAGTTCCCATCCACTTTTCCATTTTCTTCGCTCTGGTGTCGAGACAATGTGCGGCGTTGAGTTTCGCCATGCCTTCAGATTTCGGTTGAAAAAGTCTAAAGAATGTCTCAACAGTAAGTTCCCTCTGCTTACAATGCTGTGTACCAAATACAATGTAATATTTAAGAAAGACCCATCTATAAAACTAACTAAAATATAAGTTTTTTTTTCAAACCCAGCAAAAACTTACGTTATAGTACGAGTTGTCACTAGATCCTGTCATTTCTGCCAAGTGCAGAAGATTCATGAAGAAGCTTACTTTTATTTTATACTAATAGTATAATATCCACTCACCGGCAGCGCCCTTGTACAACGTATGACGTCATAAAACACTAGCACCACTACACTCCCCACATAAACATGGCGTACGTAATATAGTAATGTAACATTAGATAAATTGTTTATGGAATGAAAAAAAATTTTTACTTTTCCTTGGTTTTCTTAAAAATTATTCTATTTAGAGTGTTTATTTCATGTATTATGTTTAAGGGAAGGATTTATTTATTTCGACGACGTTTATTAAATGATGTTGGAAGATGTTAAGATACTAAAGTAAATTTGGATTTTTCTTTTGAGTTTCCTATCTTAATAAACAATGCCTCCAAAATTAAGAAATACAAATATGTAATTTTTGCACCAAATATAACATATGTTAAAAACAAGAAGTATTACAGCATAGCAATATTTCCTATAGATGTTGTCAAGAAGTTTAAGCTGAACTAGTGTATCACCGTTATGGGTATTGTAGACATCTTATTTATGTGTCTAGACCAAAGAAAGCTGTTACATTTTGGTGTAATACGGAAATTTGTTAACATTATTTAGAGTTTCAAGTTTTAACAACTTAAGAAAAGATATATTAGATAATCAAAAATATTTTTTTGCTAGTAATTACAATTTTTGTTACTAATTTACTGCGGGACATAAGTCTCATAAGTCGCCTATTTAGGGACTTGAAAAGAAAAATATATATCACTCAACAATCCATCAACATCTCCTTAACAAATATGTATTTTTATGTTTTTTCATTTAATTAATTTTATTAATTGATGATACTGATTGATGAATGATACTGACCACACATCATTATTAAAAAAACAATTCGCTCTTAAAAGTCATTAAAAGTTGACAAGAAAACTATTAAAATATTCAAATCTTTAATGTAGCATGGAAAACGTGAAAATGTCACGAGGTGTGATACGGAAATTTGCTAACATTATTTAGAGTTTCAAGTTTTATCAACTTAAGAAAAGAAATATTGGTTAATATTAATAAGATTTTGCTGGTAATTTTAATTTTTTATTATGAGTTTACTAGGGAACTTTTGATAAGTCACTCAACAATCCTTCAACATCTCCTTAGCGAATATGTATTTTTATATTAGTAAATTTTAAGCTTAGTTCTAAAATAATTAATTTTACTATAGAGACCATACATCATTATCAAAAAGCAATTCGCTTTAAAAAGCCATTAAAAGTTGACAAGAAAAATATTAAAATATTCAAATCTTTAATGTAGCATGGAAAACGTGAAAAAGGCACAATTATAAACTTATCCGTGTCACATTCGGAAAAATCCAGCTAAATTTTAGTGTGCAACGCTATCTGCGCTCACCTACTTCAAACGCAAAAACTTTTTAGAATAAAATATGAACATAACACGGACACTGGCCGTAGAGAAAATAAACATTCCGTTCAGTTCGCGAGAAACAATCGCTCACTTTTTGCTTTTTCGAATAGACAAAGGTTCACTCACTGTAGGGTGTGTCTTGGCAACACGCTTTATAACAGCGCCAAGTTAAGTTGATACTTCACAAGGTTCCCGCGTAGACTGTACTATCTAGTCTCCCAGGGGTCTGTATAAAGTGGACGCTTTACACATGTCTCAGATATAAAATACGGGACTGTTTTCAAAAGGAGTGCGGCGTGTCATGTATCCATCTGCAGTTGTCAGCTAAGACCTTTTGATCGTTGAGGCTCTTTTTTCTCGTTTATCTTCGTGTTTGATGACTACGATTTTTCTAGAAGTAGCAACGCTTTTTGAGATCATAATTTTGTGCTTCTTTGAGGTGGGTGTGGGGGTTATTTTTCAAATGTCCTGTTTTCTTTGAGGTCGTCATGGTGCAGTGGGACAGCATCTGACTGTAAACGCGATGGTTGTGGGTTCGATTTTCACGTTGGTTATTTATTATATTTTTAATAATTGACATTTTCCGCCCTGCTACACAAAGCGAAGCTTTTAGCTCCGCCATTCTGCACGCAATGTCTCGAAAAGTGAGAAATTAAGATTTCCCACGTTCCCAATCGTATGCGAACTCTAAATATTAGGTTCCCTCTTTTTATCTTACTATGAGCAAAAATGCATGCTGTTATTTTAGATTTTTTCTATCATTTTCAATAAGATATGTGAAGAACTGAACTAAATTGACTTTAATTTTTTTCTAAATATCAATATGCCCAATATTTACTTTAAACAATAAATTTCACTTAACCCTTACTTACGTATCAATATTGTATTTGCCAAAACGTCCTTGTTCTGTACGAAACGGTATTCAAATTATAATTGACAATTGCATTCAAATTTTATAATATCGCCTATAGTCAAATAAAAAGCAAATTCAGCATTTTCAATACTTTAACTGACAGGTTATAACATTTCATATGTCATTTGTGACAGTTTACATACCTAACTACGTGAGATTGTAAGAGTCAACAGGGCATATTTTTTTATCATTGTCCCCATTTTTAGCTTCACGCTGTATCCCGCACATAGTAGAGTAGGCAAAGGGAACCTGGGAACCTAGTGTTAAGGCGTAGTAGTGTAGGGGTATAAGCGTGTGACTGTAACCGCGGTGCACGTTACGGATTAGATTCCCACTCGAGAAAATAAATATTTTAATATTTTAATATTTTAATTTCCTCGTTCTAGTAACGAGCCTTAGTGAGGCGTTGAGATCCGCCGCCACTTAACTCACAATGCCTCCAGAACTCCGCGGAATGTGAAGAATGGTATGTCTTAATAGATCATTTAAAAATGCTAAGTATCCAATTAATCGTATACTCTATTGTAAAATGATTAATCTTAACTCTTTGAATAGCGCTAATTTGTCAAAAATACTTATGTAGAAAAAAAGATTTCTTTCACACTAAAACATAATTATAAAAAAAGCTACTTAAAAATAAAGGAAAAATGAGTAAAATTTTAAAATTTAGCTTAACAACATTACAACTTCATCACAACTCAGGCGTTAGAAGTTTGATTGTTGAATTACTCACTTTTTTGATTTATACTCGAAAACACACTAAAAGCAACACTTCAAGTTTTCTCTAGAGGTTACTCTGAATATAAGGAAAAATGGGGTCAAAATTGTAACAAGGACAACTACTTTATATTGTTTTGTTATAAAATAAATAATATTTATGATAAGGCCCGTCGTGTCGCGGAGTCACAAGTGTGTGCTGTATACGCGACTGGTTGTGGGTTCGATCCCCACTCGAGAAAATAAAGTATTTATTTAAATATATATTTTTATTTATTTGATCTGGTATCTAAACAAGGCGCGGTTATTTTCCGCCTCTCAACACGCAATATCTCCAGAATTCAGAGGAAACTGGGGAACGGAGTATCTTATCATTAGGTACCTATTGCCTGCCTTGCTGTGTGCGGGATACAGCATGAGGCTGATTTATTTGATTTTAAAATATATTTTCTTATTGTTTTACAAAAATATTTTATTACCTTCAGCAGGGTATGTATGTAACTTAGTAATAAGATACAGTCCCCCATTCACCTCTCAATTATCGAAACGCCAGGCTTTGCTTTCTTACTAAATAAATATATAAATAAATAAGCGTTTTATTAATTAATTTCTCCGAGTGAGAATAGTAACCCACAATAGTCACACTATCTCATTGGATTTACAAACATATAATAAAAAAAAACTTTTTTTCTTTTTAAGAACACGTAAGCAACGATTACAGGTTTAAGATCCATTTAAAAATTTATACTTATAATATAGACCATATTAACCCTAGATTACTAACCTTATTTTTCGACGCTTATTACGAACCTTCGTCGTTTCGACTACGCTATTTGTTACAAGGGATAATGGGTTTTATTTAAATGAAATGTGTATGTTTTTATTTTTTTTATTAATTATTTATATCTTTTCTTTCTATTTGTTATGTTTCAATGAACCAAAATATCATAATTATTAACCATCAGCCTTAAGAATAAGATCATAGATTTTATGCAAAATCAACAATAGTAACATATTTAAAGTTGTTATATAAGTATTATACAAAGTTAATTTAACATATAATCTCTAAATATTAAAAATAAGTAATGTAATAAACTAATAAAATAAAAATTATGGTGAAAATCTAGCAATTAATACATTTGTGACGTATGTCAAGTTTGTCCTCGTCGCACAACGATTTATTGCACTTTCAGTCATCCAACATCCTTTGCTTTGCGGGCAAAAGTCACATATTTACCTTTTTCTTTGCACCGGAGGTACACTGGAGGTCCCAATTGTAGAATTCGAAGTACTCCTTCCTGACATGTTTAATATCTGTGTATTTTAGTCCCGCAGATCAGTTTAAAGAGTTGATATTGTCAATCTCTTTTACATGTGTGATTCGATTAGCTTGTGATACAGAGCTTTTAGGTAATCACGTCTCGATAAAGGCTTTTTGTTAGCTTATATATATTATAAGTTACATAAATAACGTAACTAATGTAAACGTAATAAATGCAATGTTTAGCATTCTATAAAAAAAGGCACAATAGCCAGTGTGTTTTTCTATTGCAAGAAGCAAGGAAACACATCTGGTCCAATTTGCCTACACCCCCTTTAGTTTCCTTGTAAAATTCGACAAGGAATTGCATCACTACTTCGTATCTGACTATCTTGACCTGAAAGTTGCTGCTAGGTCAAAGTAGAAACTTCATCTTCACCATCTGTT
>JAATLQ010011329.1:7085-21438 GCA_013421005.1 Heliconius erato x Heliconius himera
TCGACCGAATGTAATGAATTTATAAAAAATGTTGATATTTACTGTTTTTGTGAGTAGTCGTGCATCAGGAGATTGCACGAAGTAGGATGGCCGAATGTAATGATTTTATATTAATTAGTTTTAATATTCGCAATAATTTATTATAAAAATGTGAATCAACCTCTTTGTTGAATAAAAAGATGTTTTTAAATAGAATAATATGGAACTGTCACGAGAGAACATTAATAAAAATGACGCTTGAATATTGTTGAAAAACTATAATAACTATATAATAATATTTTATAATAATTAGATATACTTTTAGACTTGGAGCGGAAGAACAAAGAGAATCTCTAGAATGATATATTGTAATAGAATTTAAGATAGACATTGTACAAGCTTAACAGTATTTAACTCTGGAAGGAATATAAGTTCTGTAAAAGCCTCGAGGTGTTTGATTTCTTTACACAAGTCAAATAAGCCTACAAATATTTGTTTATTTATATGTACCGTTATATAAAAAAAAAACAGCGAAATTAGTAGGCAGAAACACTCCCGTTTCTCATCTTTCGCAGATTTCTGGAAGCTCTGGAGCTTCATAATAATTATTTATTATAATATGTTTATTAGCTAAGAATTTTAAATATAAATGTAAGTTCACGATGGTACGTACATATATGTTCCGTAATGTGTTCCTTTAATGTTTAACAATATAAATATTTTGGTTATAAAGTATTTTTAGGTTTATTGATAAAATAAGCCGTAAAGATAGCGCGTTCACTCAACGAAGCAGAATGCAATGATAGCATGCTTACTCATCTTGACATAGGTGTAGGTCAAATTTTAATTTAGAAACAGTAACATAAAAAAATAGGTTTGGTTTTTTTTAAATCTTAAAAATAGATTTCATGTCTCATCTTGGTTATGGCAAAATTTGAAAATTGCAGTGAATTTTTCACCAAGTTACCTCTCTACCTATAAATAAATAAATAATTTTATCACTGTAAGCGCGATGGTCGATGGTTCGATTTCCATGGATAGACTGAAATATTTAATATTTTAATTTTCTCATTCTGGTAAGGAAGCAAAGCGAGGCGTTGAGTTTCGCCACTTGACGCACAATGTCTTAAGAATTCGGCGGAAAGTAGGTAGCAGAGTTGGGGGAACGGTGTTTTTATAGAAACGTAATATGTTAACACTAGGTTCCCAGGTTCCTTTTGTCTATTTCAGGTATGTGTGGGATAAAGGGTGAAGATGAAAAAAAGAAGATGAGATCGTACTAATGACCTATGTATGTAACACTAAAATAATATTTAATGAAGCGCATTATTTAATTATATTTAATAAAGAACTCGCGAACCAAAAAATACGTACAGATTTTTATTAACTTTTTTACTAAATCCAATAATTTGTACGTCAAATATCTATATAATTTCCTTTAAGGAGGACATCTAAAATATCTTTACTTTTTCTCATGAAATGATAGATGGAATGGAAAGGACGAGGCGCGGACAGGAAGAAATTGTCAAAATCCCGCGCACATGAGCCAATAAGCTAAATTGAAATACCTCCTCCATGTTGTAGGAGTCTTTCAAAGTAATTGGTCGACGAAGCTTTACAGGTTAGGGTTGGCATAGATTTATTTTATTTTTTCGTCCCAATACAAAATGATATGTGTACGTACATATTGGTATGCTATAGGTATTTAAATATTTATTTATATTATTTATTTTTTTTCATCTAAAATACGAGTATGTTGACGAATACGTATCTAAAAGATATTTAATAATTATACCTGTACATATTTAGTATTTTTTCGATTCTAACAATGTAAAAGTTTATAAAACTCTTTACATACATATCATATATGCATAAATAAAAGATTTTTGTCTGTTCGTCGTTTTATTTGCTTGTGTAGATCTCCGAAATTACTAAACTGATTTTTATGGGCCGTTGACTGAAAGATTTTCTCACAAAATCTAAATAATAATAAATAAAGATAAAACTGCGCACGAATACCTATCGCCAGTTCCAGATAGATATGAAATAACCAAAAAAATTCTCCTTTTTTGTGTGTTTCTACACAAATAAAATTCCAAAATGATAAAATTACAATTTATTTAGCGTCACAAGTATATTATAACATTATAGATAAATAAAATAAGTACTAAATAAGTAACTAAATAAACAAGTTTTCTGTAAATGCACGTAATTAATATTAACTAAATAAATTTTATCGTTTAATCGTGCGAAGCTTCCAGTGACCGTAGTTATTAAAATAAAATATATAGATACTTACAGTAATACGATAGTGTCTCACGAACGAAAAGTATAAATTCGAACTACGTACGAGATGAATGAAATGTGTATTAAAAATATTTTTTTAAGCTGTAATACAAATCTCATCTCGTACTCTTCTTAATTTTTTTGATAACGGTTAACTTCTGTTAACTAAGAATAAGTATATCCATGTTAAGCCTCTTATTGGCAGATCTGTATATAAGCCAAAAAAAATTATGAAGAATAAAATAATCCGCTTTAAATTTGAAACAAATGAACAACGATTATTTACAAAACTATCAACAAAGTGCATCACTAAAATAAATAATTTAATACTTTAAAAATTTGAAATACTTGAAAAGTCCTTATATTTTAATCTCTCGTTAATAGAATCGATAGAAAGATCGAATGTCCGACTCGAGTCAATTTGAATGGAGTAGGTACCCGACATTAAAAATACCCCTCTTTTCAATAAATAGCAAGGACAGTCCAGTTCAGTCCGCATTCATTCGCTAAGTGAACCTAAACACGCCTTTGAACAACTCGCTAAGTAGTCGCTTCGAACTGAAAAGGCAAACTTTGCACACATACCTACTCCTTGTTTGAAACTGGTATGTTAAAAGATTTTTACGCTTCTCGCTGTCGGGATACTTATAGGTACATCAGTTTCATATAATGTGAAGAAAACTTAAATTAAACAAATATTATATTATGTTTCAACAACACAAAAGATAAAATTAATTTCAATGATTTTATCGAAATAATTTAAATAAAAAAAAAAAATATACTAGTGTCTGGTACCTACTATATGTACTCGTGTTTTGATTTCGATCGATGTTAAATAAGAACAATCATATGTAACTAATATTTCATCTATAATATGATACCACTTAAGAACATTAATTGCACTTCTTCCAACTCGGTTCCGTCCCTTAAGCATAAATATTAAAGATCTTACGTAAGAAATTTGTCAATAAGTAAGTATAAGGATAATTATCTAAGATATCATTATAAAATATTTAACATCCATAACGCGACTCTATAAAGTAAATATTACTATTGACTAAACTTTATTGATTGTTTGATTGAATTCGATTCGATTGAAATCAATAAAATTTTACTCTGATGCAATATGCGGTGATGCGTGAAATGACGCTTCATCGCGTCTTCTAAATACCTATGAGTGTAAATACCAGCCAATAGATAGGTACATCGTTTTATATAGTTCATTAAAATTAGGATTCCAATACTCAATATCATTATTATCCCATAAAAAAGGTGTGAATCGACGTAGAAATCGTTCAGTGAGGTGCAATGACGTTCCATCACTCCATTTGCCAATATCATTTGTTTCTTTGCTATAAGTGAAACAAGCTACTTACATTATATTTATATAGATATTAATAATTATTATTATACATTATTTGTTAAATTAAATAAAACTTTAAATTTTAAAAGTTTACATGACTGTCTTGTTCGTGTGGATGAATCCGAATTTTCCGATATTACAGCGAAATTATTTTCGAAGTATGTGTATAATAATCTCTTAGTATTCTGGGTATGTTTATGATAATTTGATACTTTTAATAATAGAACATTACTACTAACATTATTCGTTTCAAAATGATGCTCAAAAATATTAATTTTCACACGATACTTTTAGTTTATTGATACTTTTCTCTCTGGTACAAATGTATAGTACTAGATGTATTTTTCAATCATAGTCTGTCTTTTCTTCATTCTGTTCTATTAAATACGTACCTATAGTACGTATAATATCCCCCATCATTGTTCGTGGGGTGAGTTCCTCAATCCTTGTCACTTGATTAGCTTCGATCGTAATTATTTTCTCGTACATAATCCGCATTGCACTGAAGTGCGCCACGTGTCGGGCGTTATAGCTTTTAGATGGTTTGTTAGATCTTGTTCCTGGTGCAACTGGATTCCTAGCATATTTAATATATTTTTAACATTTTTTAAAGTGTTATTCCACACTTAGGTAAGAAAAGTACTTATTCTTTGTTGTCAGGCGATAATTCTTAATAATTATCTTTGGGTAGCGGAAATAAGTTGTGACAAGCGTATAAAAATTTCGACATAGCTTGATGTATGACTTAGAAGTCACAGCGCCTGGTCGGTTTCCAGGAGGCGTGGGTTCGAGTCTCACTACGTTCAAATTTTTATACGTTTTCTAAACAAGTATATTTAACATAGTTAGATTATTATTTCCAAATTTTTTATTTTAGTTTTAATTAATTTGATAGAATATACAACAAAAGTTAAGTAAGGTTTCATCTAAATCTATTCAGTTGTTTTTACGTGAAAGTGGAACAAACATCCATCCTCACAAATTTTCACATTTATTATATTACTAGGATATAGATATAATGCAAGCACGTCGTGACGGACTGTAAGCACAGCTGGTTGTGGGTTCGATCCCAAATCGCGGAAGCGTGTGCTGTGTGCGAGATATAGGTACACAGTGAAGCTAGAAAAAAAAAGTCTTTTGAAACAAAAATACCAACTAATGTACGTTTACTCTAATAAATAATCACTTAAGCTAGACAAAATTAAAAAATTCGCCAAGCAAAAGGGAATTAAAGTTAGCTGGCGGGCTGGGGGCGGCCGATAACGCGACAATGAGAATTTGCCGTTCGCGCGACTACTGCCCGCTCTTTAACCTAATTACCTCTTACTTTCTTATTCGGAGGCGTTTATTACTTAGATTTTGATTTGAGAAATTTTTCATTATTATTATTATTATATAAAATTGGTTAAAAGCTTTTAAAAGTAATTGGATCGTGTGGCATGAAAGTAATTAAATAAATTATAGAGTGTTTTATTTTATGTTATTATTATTTTACTGTAAATTTGATTATAATTTTATTACTAATATTGAGGCCGTCCTTACGAAGGGGCACAAGGTGTTTGACTGTAAGGTGATGGTTGTGGATTCTATTCCCACTAGGGAGATGAATAAACACGCAATGCTTTGAGAAATTCAACGGAAAGTGGGGAACGGAGTGTCTTAACACTAGGTTCCCTTTGCCTACTCTGCTGTGTGCAGGATACAGCGTGAACTTTATTTATAATACTTATTTAGTACACCAATTTAAAGATAATTTCAATAATTACTTAATCTATACACCACGTAGCAAATACCAATTCAACCGATTAGTTAGTACTCGATAGCGTTACAACGTTCTATAATTGAGCGGTTTTTTTTTTAAATAAAAATTCAAAGGAAATTAATTAATAGTCAAGTGCCCCGGCGACCAGCAAAATGTTTTCTCATTAACGTCTCCACTAAGATTATTTCGCCATAAGCCCCCACCGCATTACTAATCACCGCTTCAAACACCGCGCCCCCTCTGGCCGTCGAGCACACTAACCCAGGGAGGGTCGGAGCTGGCCGAATTGAAAACGTATAGCTTCACACACGGGGACTACTATATCAAAGGCGGTAGGTAGTCGAAACAAGCAAAGATTTATTTGAATTTGGTCCGTGAGGGCCGTCCCGTCCGTCTCCGCTATTACAAAATTGTTCGGAGAGCCCCAAAATAATTAACACAGCAGCCAATACAATAAATTAATTATTTTGCTCAATTTTTATATTTCATTTACATTTTAGTTTTCTAATATTTTTCTTGGTGCAGAGCAAAACAAAGGGTCCATACCTACAAACAACAAAGCCTTTCAAAGCAATAGCGCCGCACGTCGTTACGCGTCTCGGTGATTTCGTTAATACTCCGTTTTCCGCCAGGTGGGTACTGGATACGTATACAGTATACAACGACAGACGTTTCCCGATGTTCAATTTTTATTCGTTTCGCAGAGGCAGCTAACTGAATTACACGAACTATTTGCAATTGAAACTACGTACAAATGTTCAATAAAAGTGAACCGGGCGCTCGGAAACATTTTCTTTCGTTTGTTTCCTTTCACATTATCGCAGAAGGGGATGAGGCGGGTCGGGCTGGACGTACGGGCTTCGCATTTAAAAGCGATATAAAAAAAACTTGGGGCTTTATTTCGCAGGATGACCTAAGTGGCCGGCCGGCCCGTACAAAAAGCCCCTCTTGGAGTTACCTGTATTTTTCCACTTATTTATCCAGCGTTTTTTTCTATATAGCCGGCGTTTGTTAGTGCGCGTTTTGTCTGTTTGGGAAGATCTTGTTTTTTAACGAGTACTTAGGGTCTAATTAAAAGGAAAGCTCCACACGGACAGTCGAGGCTTTTTGATGCCCACTGTTATTACTTTGCGTATATATGAATTTAATTTGGCTGGATGGAATTTTGAGTGGCGACTGCTTTTTATTTATATGAGTATTGAACTGAATGGCTATTACAGGTACCTACTGTCAAGAAGATCGCGTCCTTTTGTAAATTGTACTTGTGTTATTGATTTTATTCGAAATATATTTTTTGTATGTTGGTTTAGTGATGTGAATGATAATGAAGAAATTTGTACCAAATATTTATGATTTAAATAGTGAATAATACATATTTATCTAAGTGAATTTTGGTTAACGTTGACAGTAGGTTCTGATATGAATAACGTAAAAAATACACGACTGAAGAACGTCATTTCAGCTTAAATAAATATATAATTTTTCTTGTAGGCATGGTAACAAGCCAAGGACAAATAAAAAGTAAGTACAGGCACGTTTGTAATCCGAAACACATGTGCTCTCAAGGTCAGCACTCAGCACGTGTGCGCACATCTCTACGCCGCATTAAAACGTTTGACATTAAAAGCTTATTATTATTGTATTACATTAGATAGGCTCGAGTAACTTGGTTTTACAGGGTGTCATAATATATAGGTACCTATGATATTTTTAATACTTGTGTAAGCATATACTATATATTTATTAATATATCTCTATTCTCTACATTCCAGCGTATTGTTTAATTTTCAGTTTTATGCTGTATGCCGCATATGGGTAGATAGAGGAGGCCTAGTGTTAAGTCACTCAGCACCCCACGTTCCGCTGAATTCTGGAGGCATTGCGTATTGAGTGGTGAAAATCAACGATTTTTGAGCGAAGAAGTGAAAATATTCAATATCTCTTTATCAAATGGGAATCGAATCTACAATTTGTTACGGTTACAATCACATGCTTGTGGCCTTGCGCCACAAATAGCCTCAAATTATACTTATTTAGAAATAAAAATAGTTTCTTTCCTAAGTGTGGAATAACACTTTAAAAAATGTTTAAAAAGCCTCAAATTATATTGTTGGAGTATTTAAATATTGTTTTGGACTTAAGACGGTAGATACTATTTTAAATGTTTCTTGCAATATAGCTGACTAGTATATGAAAAATAAATCGTTTGCAAAATATTTAAATAAAATTATAAAGGCTTATATTAGAATAATAATACAAGAGTAAAAAAAAAATCAGCTTCACGCTGTATCCCGCATACAGCGGGATAGGCAGAGGGAGAATTCTGGAGGCATTGCGTGCTGAGTGGCGAAACTCAATGCCGCGCTTTGCCTCGACACCAGAGCGAAGAAATGAAAATATAAATGTAAATAAATATTTCACTTCCTCAAGTGGGGATCGAACCCACAACCAGTCGATTTTACAGTCACACTCATAATAATAATACAAGATATTGACATTATAATGAGAAAATCCCTACAAGTACTAGTACGTACGCGACGTATTAACAGTAACTTATGTTTCATCGACAGTAAACGTCAATGGAAAAATGACATGCGCGCGAGTCGACTTCTGGTCCATCGCCATTAAACTTTTACATCGAACATGACAGATGGCGTCATAAAAATTATTTATTTTAAACTCTCAAGCCTCAAATAGCCGTGGGTAATGAGAGAGCACGTGTCTCGTCGAGATCATTATGAGAAGAATATTGGCAATGCTGTACGATAAACATTGATTTATTGACTAACTTTTGAGCGCTAAATCATTTATTTATGAAACTCGAGAAAACTATTAGCTATTATTAATAAAGAAATGTAGCTAGTTATCTGTTTGTTGTGTTGGTTTGATATGAACGTGGTTTTTAGGGTTCCGCACCTCAAAAGGTTGAACGGAAAGTTTATAGGATCACTTTTGTCCGTTAAAACCTCGAATCTCGAGATTGCATCCAGTAGAATTTAATATCAAATATTCAGATCGATAGCACAAAAAAAAAATTCAAGCTTCTAAGTCATCGCAATCAAAAGATATGAACATTTATTCATCGATTTTGCTGTATTATTTATGAAATTTGTAATTAATCAAAAAATATAGGGCACCTATTTCCTGTGGACCTACAGTTATGCACTACAGTTATGAAATTTGGCAATTTGGCAAAGTGAGAGCCTTATATAACAATACAAATAAAAAAAAATATCCGAAAGTGAAAATTTATAAGAATTTCATAGAAAAATAATTACAAATTTATATTCATGGTTTATCTCATACAAAATGAATAATGAGTGTATATTATGCCTGCAGACTTAAGTTTGTAATCTTTTATAAATTGTATTTCCCGTTGACTGACAATCCTCAAATTAGTACGGAAGCCTCGGTGGGCGTGTCCGATTCGCACTTAACCGATTTTTTTTATATATCACCTTTTAATCAATTAAGCGATAACCGATGAATTATTATTACTTTTATTTGCCTTAAATCAGCTTCACGCTGTATCCCGCACACAGCAGGGTAGGCAGAGGCAGATCTCACTTTCCGCCGAGTTCTAGAGGCATTGCGTGTTAAGTGGCGGAACTCAACGCAGCGCTTTGCCTCGACACCAGAGCGAAAAAATAAAAATATAAATTTAAGTAAATATTTTATATTTTCGAATGGAGATCGAACCCACAACCAGTCGATTTTATAGTCACATTCTGTGCTCCTGCGCCACGACTTTAAATTTTTATTTACCTTATTTTGGTTTGTTAGCATTTTTATTTAAGAGCATTTTCGATAATATGAAGTCAATTTTGTATATTACAAAATAAACATAAATTAAATAAATATAATTTTAATTGTTCAAAACCTAAAGGTATTATTTTTTACTATCTATAAGTTTCATACTACAATGTTATACGATAATGTTTTATTCTTCATATTAAAAACAGTAATATTTGTTGTTAGATACTCTCTTAGATACAATAGATACATAAATTGTGATATATTTTTATATTAGTCAAAGTATGAAAAAACATAAATAAATTTGATACTTTAAATTAACACGTTCACACCTTCACAGTTGTTAAAGGAATGCCATTTTAAGTTTTTTTTTTTCTATTTCAAAATATTATTTATGATGCTATTAATCTTGGTCATCCAAAATCGCACATTTAAAAAAAATAAAATACTTGCGTCCAACTAGGTTGAGTTGATTAACACAATAGTGGGAACGGAACGTCCGTAGGTACCTATATATATATATATAAGTATATTAAATTGAAAGTGTTGGAATGAATGGTTTTGATATAGGGCGGTGTTTCAGTGCCACGCTGTCTGACTCTTTCGTGTGAGGTCCGCTGATCGATTACGATCTAAATTTTTTTTATTTATCAATAATTTTCTGAGAAACTTAAAACTATTAAATCACTTTCATTTCGGTTTAGCTATTGATGGACGACGCTTAAAATATAATACTTGATTTAATATTATTATTGTTATTGTTTTAATATTATTATTATTATTGATAGCTTCACGCTATGTCTCGTACACAGAAGATAGGCAGAGGGAGCCTAGTGTTAAGACACTCCGTTCCCCACTTTCCGCTGAATTTTGGAGGCATTGCATTTGAACTTAACGCCGCAATTAGCCTCAGCACCTAAGTGGAAAAATGAAAATGTAAATTTAAATTAATATTTTATTTCCTTGAGTGGGAATCGAACCCACAACCAGTCGATGTTACAGTCACACTTTGTGCCCCTGCGTAAAGTCTGGATTCGGTATTAATAATATTGGTATAGACTTACTAATAGTAATAAACTATAATTTATTTAATCCTTGTTAAATTAAATATATCATCGCAATTATCATTCAAAATTAAAATTACAAACCGGAAACTGTCGAGTGTTAGTAATTTATTTATATATTTAATTAACTTTTATTTAGTATACACATCTAATATATAAAAGGACTAGTGACATAATGATTTGAAAGCCAGAACAATAGGTGCTAACTTTGCACGTGTAATTACGGAGGGCATCGACCCCGTAACAAAACAACAATGGAGCCGTGGTAATGCCTCCTAATGTGTGTGGACTGATAGAAAAATATTGAAATAGCTCAAACTTCCTACACTTAATAGTAAGATTTGTGAATGGTTCGAGATATTGGGTTTAGATATTGATATTGGGTTAAAAAATTTGAGTTCTGTATCTCTATTAATTGTCGACTTTTTATTTTATATGACATAAGTAAAGCGCGGCGTTGACTTCTTCTCTTAACACGCAATCCCTCCAGAATTCGGCAGAAAGTGGGGAACGGAGTGTCTTAACTCTAGGTTCCCTCTGCCTACCCTGCTGTGTGCGGGATACAGCGTGAAGCTGAAAAAAAAAGTAACCATTGAATCTAGATTACGTCATAGAATAAACATATATTCTATATTATACATAAGTATGCTTCATAAACGAAAATATTTCTAATACTTGTAAAGTAGCAATGACAACCAAAAACAACGATACGATACAGTATGTCGGTCGGATATTTAAAATAAGAAAATGAATTCTATTTTAGAAAATTAAGTGAATATTACAATATTTACTTGTTTTTTAAATGTTATTTGTTTAGTAAAAAATTAAGAGAAAGATTAAAAGCACTATCCCAAAATAATTTTACCTGTTTATTAAAAACGACATAGAAAATTAGATAACACACTATATTGACTTTGTAGGTTCGATTCCTACTCGGGGGAATGAATGAGCAATAAAACTATTATATAATGATTTCCTACGCTGTTGTTTTAATTACTTGTCTATCACTAAACTTTAATATTAATTTAATGAAACGTTACAAGATCTAAGAAATATTTTATGACCGCTATAAAATAGCATAAAACTTATTAATCCTGTCTTAACATCATATATACGTACTTATAAAAAGTTTTATCGTCAATAACTTACAACTTCGCATCGCTGAATGTAAAAATGAAATTAAAAACAAACCATTAAACCATATACATGAGATTCCCTAACAAGGACGCTTCCCTTAACCGGATCGGGAGCACACCTGGGTACTCCAAATTTGCCCTAAAAGGTCTCAAACGACAATCGATGTTAATACCAATAAATCATATGTGACATAAGTTGTTATTGCGAATTCGACTCAATATATATTAAATATAGATTTTGTTTTTGATTGGCACGCCATTGGCACATCGGCCGGGACAGGACATAAGTCATTCCGGAAGCAAGGCGAGTCGAGATGGTAGATTTTTAAAATGGAACGTTTGATTTGCATTTGAATAAGAGCCCCCGGCGTCCCAGGTGCGCCGGTACAGTCCGACTGAAAAGTTTTTTTTTTTTATTATTTTACGAAGAGAGTTAGCAAAAAATTAATATGTATGACCATTTGTAATTGACGGTGTTTGTAGTCCAATACGATTAGCATACGAATTAAAGTTGGTCGCGGATTTGAATTTAGTTGCAAGTTTTGATAGTCGCGCTGTGTACCTACCTACATGTCTCGTATCGGGTCGTATCAGCATTGAAAACATTTAATTAAAATTGTAAAAGCTTAAATTATATTTTTCTTAAGATATTTTTTTTAAATTAAATAGTTTAGATATTTATTGATGTACGTAATTCCAAAATATTTTTTTTATTGAATGTACATTATTTTTAGGTTGGTAGTTTTAAGGACTACATAAGTAACCTACCTACATGAAAATAAACACAAAGAATCACAATAACACGTGTAAATTAATAATGATGATTTTCAGGCTTTGTTGCTTTCTTTATTTACATTTAAAAGTATGACATAAATGTAAAATAATTT
This sequence comes from Heliconius erato x Heliconius himera, assembly GCA_013421005.1. NCBI lineage: Eukaryota > Metazoa > Arthropoda > Insecta > Lepidoptera > Nymphalidae > Heliconius > Heliconius erato x Heliconius himera. The sequence continues at coordinate 19,316 of JAATLQ010011329.1, forward strand.
TTCTTCATTATTTTTTTTACACATTTTCGTATTATTGTATTCTCAATATCTAAGAATCTAAATTTATTAAAAAGTGGACTTATTAAAAATTATATCAAAAATATCACATGTCAGAAACATAATATTAAAAATCAACCTAAACAGAAACTACCTTTCACACATTTAATACCTAATTGTAATAGGTATCGCACAGATCAATTTACTTGTAATAAAAATCGGGGCCACGCATGAGCTTGGGAACTAAATAAGGCTAAAAAAAACCCATTTTTCAAGAGCATGTTCGAAGCGACCGTCTTTGTTTGATCTTTATTATCATCACGAACAAAGAGTGCGTAAGCGGTAGCGTATCGGTGCCTCTGATCAACTTTATACTATTTTATTTTAATTTTTTTAATGAAAACCGAGACGTGGTTGTATTCTGAGGCAGGTTTTCGGTTATTACATAGGTACATGTGGTTTTGAATAGCGTGACTTTATGAGACTGTACACGTGTTTGCGATTATATCTTTTAGAATCTGCCGTGTTTAATAAAATATACGTGTTTGTTTATAATTTCGTGTTTTTTCAGATGAATGATGTAGTATGAATATTTATAGATATCTCTATATATAATAAGTCAGTAAAAATATTTTGTCTGTACATTTAGTAATTTTGACTGAAATGGATAGAGGGACACTTAAAAAGACTAATAGAAAGCAAAAAGATTTTTTTTGAATTTCTTGTCTGTCTGTCTGTCTGTCTGTCTGTCTGTCTGTCTGTCTGTCGACATATTGTTGTCCGCATTTTTCTCTGAAACTACTGAACCGATTTACTTGAGAATTTCACCAATTGCTTTGTTTTAACTCAATTTAGGTTCTAAAGTTTGGTTCATCAAAATCGATTCATTAAAAAAAAAGTTATCGTCATTTGAATGAACTCAAGGTATTAGCTTGCCAGCGAATGTTATATAGAAATCGCGCTGGTATGACCCTGGCTAAAGAATGACGTTCGAAACGTCTGGGTTATATGATTGTTGATAAAAATATATATTTTTGAAGCACTATTATATAATATTTTATACAATAAAGTAAACAAAATTGAATTGTTAGTGGAGATTACCTTCATTAATCATAACAGTTAAGTTTAAGTCGTAATTAATTCAACACAGAGATAAAGAACGATCTTGAAAGAAATATCAAGTAAATACAAAGATATTTTGGTTGGTTCGTTCATATAATATATGTAACTAATTTAAAAACTGTACAGGAGTGAATATGCAATTAATACAGTTATTTTACAAAGAATATTATGAATCCTACAACCTAAATTAAACTATTCACTGACATCAGCACATTTAACAGAGTTTTAGAATTATGATGAGACGTATATTATATAGGTAAAAAGAACATAAAGTTACAAAAATATATACGTGTAATACATAATTAGCTTTATGTATATTTTATAAATATCAAATATCAACAATGGTCGTATTTTTTTATTTAAAACAATCAAAAATTCTTTGACGATAATGTCGTAAAAAAAATCATATTAGAAGTCATTATAGTTGTCAATCGATTGTGCTTATTAAATCAGTAATCATGTATTTTAAGCGGGCGAAGCCGTGGGCGAGCCGCTAGTTTCATATAAAAAAATAGTAGGTATAAACATATGTATTTTTGTATTTCATTTATTTGTCAACTAGGGGAGAGGTGGCATGAAAGAGCCAGTTTACTAAACGAAGCAAAAAAATATACTTTTAATTAAAGAAATTAAGTTTTTTTTCTCTCAAATTATTATTCATTTATTAAACTAGATAATTTCATACGAAATAAGCTTTAAATATAATAAAAAAGCAATAAAATATTCATTTTAAAAAAATGTGTCATTTGGCTCTTTCATAACATTTCGGTATTGAAAGAGCCACTAAAAGTTATGAAAGAGACAGTCTTATATTATGAGATGTAATAGTAAACATTATGCTAAATAATAACAATGCACTATTAAATAAAAACAATTTAATAATCCTTATTAAAAAGTAATGTTTTTTTAAATTATATTAGTAATTTTAAGTAAATAATTCTAACAATCTCATATTATTTAAATTAATCATATTATATTATTTTATTTACATTCTTTTTTTTATA
>JAATLQ010011337.1:2241-15563 GCA_013421005.1 Heliconius erato x Heliconius himera
GATCTCCGATTAATAAATGAATATTTACCCATAAACCTTGACATTCCCTATGGCTGCGCGAATTAATTTTAAATTATACAAATGATACTTTTGATCTCTCCGTAATTTCCAAGTGTTACACATGAGTTATAAATTAAAATTTTTAAACATTCCTTGTGCACTAAGCTTTACAATTCCTAATAGTCACAGTTTTGTTCCGGTAATATGTCACGTAACGCACAGGAAGTGACGTTTTCATCACAAAAAACTTTTCAAGTTAAAAATAACTAGCATTTAATTAAATTATCTTGTTTTTAGCTGTAGTAATGTAATATAGGTAAGATTTTTGTTGAATTACTACGTGATAAATAAAAGAAAACGAATTAATTTGTGTTTAAAACATCGTCACTACTCGGAATACTTTTTCTGTACCCCGAAGATACAGAAACTTCCGTCACAGTTTTTGTCGAAACTAACTTTAGTATAATAATGGCAATTTTACAAATACAATTATAGTGGTGCCAGGAAGATAAAAACAATACAAATTAGTAGATTTTACTTGTGTAAGTTATCAAACTCACCGTGACTACTCTGGATTTTCCGGTACTACAGTTTTCGTAGGACAAGATTAAAATATTGATATTATTTAAAATTACTGTAAATTTGAGGCCGGTCGTGGCGCAGCGGCACGAGGTGTGACTGCAAAACCGACTGGTTGTGGGTTCGATCCCCACTCGAGGAGATGAAATATTTACTTAAATTTATATTTCCATTTCTTCGCTCTGGTGTCGAGGTTAAGCGCGGCGTTGAGTTCTGCCACTCAACACGCAATGCCTCCAGAATTCGGCAGAAAGTGGGGAACGGAGTGTCTTAACACTAGGTTCCCTCTGCCTACCCTGCTGTGTGCGGGATACAGCGTGAAGCTAATTATTATTATTATTATTACTGTAAATTTATCACATAAGAGTTGAAAAAACACGTAAAAAAATACCTGTGAATATATTTAAACACTTAAACATATTTAAAGTCTAATATATTAAAAGTAAGACGTATTTGAAATCGGCAAGAGCACCGTGGGACAGTCGAAATTTTTACCTCATATTTTCCTTTCTTTTAAATATAAAAATAGTTATCCGCTTTTTATGGTACTTTTTAATTTAAGTCAACATTAAAACATTTACTTTAACCATATAAAATCTTATTTCCACATGATCCATATAATAAATTAGAAATAAAAGTGCTTAAAGTTGTGGGACAGTCTAATTTTGCTAGGGTCATTTTTTCTGAAATACACTCATATAATGTAAGTAGCTTAATTGTTTCACTTATAGCAAAGAAACAAATGATATTGGCAAATGGAGTGATGGAACGTCATTGCACCTCACTGAACGATTTCTACGTCGATTCACACCCTTTTTTATGGGGTAATAATGATATTGAGTATTGGAATCCTAATTTTAATGAACTATATAAAACGATGTACCTATCTATTGGCTGGTATTTACACTCGTAGGTATTTAGAAGACGCGATGAAGCGTCATTTCACGCATCACCGCATATTGCATCAGAGTAAAATTTTATTGATTTCAATTAAACTAATAAAGTTTAGTCGATAGTAATATTTACTTTATGGAGTCATGTTATGGATGTTAAATATTTTATAATGATATCATAGATAATTATCCTTATATCTACTTATTGACAAATTTCTTACGTAAGATCTTTAATATTTATCCTTAAGAGACGAAACGGGGTTGCAAAAAGTGAAATTAATGTTCTTAAGTGGTATCATATTATAGATGAAATATTAGTTACATATGATTGTTCTTATTTAACATCGATATGAAAAATCAAAACACGAGTACATATAAGTTATTAGACAGTAGTTAACACAACTCAAAGGCATATAGTAGGTACCAGACACTAGTATTAAATAATTATTTAAATTATTTCGATAAAATCATTCTAATTAATTTTATCTTTTGTGTTGTTGAAACATATAATATTTGTTTAATTTAAGTTTTCTTCACATTATATGAAACGGATGTACCTATAAGTATCCCGACAGCGAGAAGCGTAAAAATCTTTTAACATACCAGTTTCAAACAAGGAGTAGGTATGTGTGCAAAGTTTGCCTTTTCAGTTCGAAGCGACTACTTAGCGAGTTGTTCAAAGGCGTGTTTAGGTTCACTTAGCGAATGAATGCGGACTGAACTGGACTGTCCTTGCTATTTATTGAAAAGAGGGTATTTTTAATGTCGGGTACCTACTCCATTCAAATTGACTCGAGTCGGACATTCGATCTTCTATTAACGAGAGATTAAAATATAAGGACTTTTCAAGTATTTCAAATTTTTTAAGTATTTAATTATTTATTTTTATGATGCACTTTGTTGATAGTTTTGTAAATAATCGTTGTTCATTTATTTATAATTTAAGGCAGATTATTTTATAAATCATAAATCAGCTTCACGCTGCACACAGCAGGGTAGGCAGAGAGAACCTAGTGTTAAGACACTCCGTTCTCGACTTTCTGCTGAATTCTTGGCATTGCGTGTTAAGTGGCAGAACTCAACGCCGCGCTTAACCTCGACACCAGAGCGAAGAAATGGAAATATAAATATAAGTAATATTAAATATTTAAGTAAATAGTAAGATTATTATTATAAATTTAAGTAAATAGTAAGATTATTTTATGCTTCATAATTTTTTTTTGGCTTATATACAGATATTCTTAGTTAACGGAAGTTAACCGTTATCAAAAAAATAAAGAAGAGTACGAGATGAAGTTTGAATTTATACTTTTCGTTCGTGAGACACTATCGTATTAGTATATGTATCTATATATTTTATATTAATAACTACGGTTACTGGAGGCTTCGCACGATTAAGTGCATTTACAGAAAAATTGCTTATTTAGTTACTTATTTTAGTTATCTTTACTGTTATAATACAATTGTTACGCTAAATAAATTGTAATTTTACTTTTTGGAATTTTGTTTGTGTAGAAACTCACAAAAAAGGAGAAAATTTTTAGGTTATTTCATATCTAACTGGCCAATAGGTGCTCGGTGCGCAGTTTTATCTTTATTTATTATTATTTTGTGGGAAAATCTTTTAGTCAAGGTCCCATAAAAATCGGTTTGGTAATTTCGAAGATCTACACGAACAAATAAAACGACAGACAGACAAAAATCTTTTATTTATGTATATGTGATATGTATGTAAAGAGTTTTATAAACTTTCACATTGTTAAAATCAAAAAAATATTAAATATGTACAGGTATAATTATTAAACATCTTTTAGATACGTATTCATGAACATACTCATATTTTAGATGAAAAATAAATAATATAAATAAATATTTAAAAATACCTGTAACATACCAATATGTACGTACACATATCATTTTGTATTGGGACGAAAAAATAAAATAAATCTATGCCAACCCTAACCTGTAAAGCTTCGTCGACCAATTACTTTGAAAGACTCCTACAACATGGAGGAGGTATTTCAATTTAGCTTATTGGCTCATGTGCGCGGGATTTTGACAATTTCTTCCTGTCCGCGCCTCGTCCTTTCCATTCCATCTATCATTTCATGAGAAAATGTAAAGATATTTTAGATGTCCTCCTTAAAGGAAATTATATAGATATTTGACGTACAAATTATTGGATTAAGTAAAAAAGTTAATAAAAATCTGTACGTATTTTTTGATTCGCGAGTTCTTTATTAAATATAATTAAATAATGCGCTTTATGAAATATTATTTTATTGTTACATACATAGGTCATTAGTACGATCTCATCTTCTTTTTTTCATCTTCACCCTGTATCCCACACATAGCTGAAATAGACAAAAGGAACCTGGGAACCTAGTGTTAATAAAAACGTAATGTCGTTTCTATGAAAACACCTCTGCTCCTTCTGCTTCCGCCGAATTCTTGAGACATTGTGCTTCAAGTAGCGAAACTCAACGCCGCGCTTTGCCTCCTTACAAGAACGAGAAAATTAAAATATTAAATATTTTAGTCCCCCCATGGAACCATCGATCATCGCGCTTACAGTGATAATATTATTTATTTATTTATAAGTAGACAGGTAACTTGATGAAAGATTCACTGCAATTTTCAAATTTCCTCATAACCAAGATATCGAATAGAGGTTATAGACATCAAATTTATTTTCAATATTTAAATAAAACCAAATCGTTATTGTTTCTAAATTTAAATTTGACCTGCACCTACGTCAAGATGAGTAAGCATGCTATCATTGCATTCTGCTTCGTTGAGTGAACGCGCTATCTTTACGGTTTATTTTATCAATAAACCTAAAAATACTTTATAACCAAAATATTTATATTATTAAACATTAAAAAAACACATTTTTATATATATATATATATATATATATATATGTACATACCTTCATGTACTTAGGTACATTTGTATTTACCATTCTTAGCTAATAAACATATATGAATAAATAATTATTATGAAGCTCCGGAACTTCCAGAGTTCTGCGGAAAGTGGGGAACGGGAGTCTTTCAATGGCAATGAACAGAATTAGAATTAGCATTAGGCGCCCAGGTTCCCTCTGCGTACTAATTTCGCTATTTCTTTTAATAACGGTACCCTAAATAAACAAACAAATATTTATAGGCTTAGATGGCTTGTAGGTTATATTATTACCTTGTATCATCTCCGATACAGTATAACACAAAAAAAATTGATAATACTTATCAATCTGTCGTCTATTCTAGATTTCGTTCCACATAAGTAAGGGCACGTGCACGCGCAGCTATCGCTTTCTGCATCATTAGGTGGTTGTAACATTATCGACGCGAGTCGCACATTTTTCACACTCCACCTACGTGACTGACCCAATGTTACTTATCTGACTACTTGACGAGTATATATTGAAAATGATAGTTATAGTTAGCTTAAATTTAAACTTTTAATATTCTAGATTTTTGATCGGTTTTAGCTAACAATATTAGATATTTTCAGGCACTTTTTCATCTTAAAAATCAAATTAAATTACCTCTCAATATATATACCTATACACAATTTTTATGTTCTAAACAAGTTGTAGCGTGCAACTTCGTTTGCGTGGACTATAAAAAAAAATATATATATCTTTTTAGGCCAGGCCAGTCGTGGCGCAGCGGCACGAAATATGACTGTAAAGCCGACTGGTTGTGGGTTCGATCCCCACTCGAGGAGATGAAATATTTACTTAAATTTATATTTCCATTTCTTCGCTCTGGTGTCGAGGTTAAGCGCGGCGTTGAGTTCTGCCACTCAACACACAATGCCTCCAGAATTCGGCAGAAAGTGGGGAACAGAGTGTCTTAACACTAGGTTCCATCTGCCTACCCTGCTGTGTGCGGGATACAACGTGAAGCTGATTTATTTTGTAATACTAGAACGTTCATTACAGTACAATAGGCAAAGCAGATTTTAGAGACGACAATTTAACATAACAAAAGAAACGGAACAGATATCAATATCAATTATTATAATTCCTGAAGAAAATCCAATATCAACAGCGATTCCTTACAACGCCCATTGTTTGTCCACAAATATACGAACTCATTGTACCTGCACTGCCGCTTTAATTTACGCGCCCCCCGCGGATCAGGGACAATATTCAAATAGGACTTCATCTATTACGTACCTTATAGTGTACGCGTTATCTATAGCTTCGATCGGCAACCCCTACGGCACCAACCCCTAGTGTCCCGTGCTGCCTAAGATGTTTAGGGGTGGTATAATCAAATAATACTGAACACAGATTGATATAATTAATTATTAAATCAATGTATGTTTATATAATTTCTAATGCTTGACTTACTTCTGAGGGAAAGTGGCGTGAATATAGTATCTTTTGTTTTTTTTTTATAATTTTCTTTATATTTAATATACTTTTCTTAAAATACTTTTTAGTTTTGGTAGCTAGAAAAATAAAATTGGTACGTAGCACAGTGGTTAATAACAATACATGCTAAATCAAAACACCAACAATTTTAGAGAACATGTAAGTTTTATTAAAAAGCATTTGTGTTAGATTTATATCTACAGTTATTATAATTTGTAATTTAAATATTTTAGATAACAACTAAAGACAAAAATAGGACTTCACCATAAAAGCGGTATAAAATATAAAATGTAGTCAAATCCATAATTAACGTGTTAATTAAGTGCTCGCATTCAAACTAGGTCGTCTAGGCTGTTTGTTGAAAAGATTAAGATCAACGTTTCGTTCTTTGGAAATTGCTGAAATAGATCATAGAAGTCACTGGCTCTTCACTACACAGAGACACTTGTAACTTTTCAGTTATTATTTCAGCTTTTGCTACGAGGAGTTTTTCTTAATTTAATTTGAAATAATTTTATAATTTTTATGATTTGATTTGATATAAATTTATATTTAAATTAAAAATAAACACTACAATACTATATTTTGTTAAAATATTTTATTATTTTTCTCAATTTTGTGATTTTCATATTAAATTAATTTACCTTAGGTCAATAAATCCAAACTGCAAAACAGCTTCATAAATTTAGAAGCAATCCAGTAATGCTTCCGCAATATCGTATGAAAATTGTATACCTGCGTATTTTCCATTGCGTATAAAGCACAAATAGTACTTAAATTGGCGTAGTCATTTCATGCAGTGATTGAAATACCCCAATCTGAGGAGGAGGGCGGGGTGGTTTTTTCAACAACCCTTGAGGTGCCCCGCTGCGCTGCTCAGACACATGACCGTGTCAATCAGCGGTATGAATTTATATTATTATTCCTTGTGTGTCTTTGACAGCTCTATGGATTTCTATATTATAGTTGATTATGTAAGAGCTGGTTTTTTTAAAAAATCTAGTTTATGGTTAAAAAAAACTTATTACTTTACATATTAGAAAATAAAAAGCCTACTTCCTAACATATTTGCTCTTTTTAGCGTAGCAATGACACAAATTCTTCTTGACGTTGTACACAAAAGTGTTGTTGGGTACATTTTTGAAGTAACGATTAGTGACCGAAATGTATATTTGAATCGCAATTTTAATTTTTCAGAGCGGCCACTGATTTGATGGTGCTCTTTGTGCAAAATAATATCGTGCGCGGATCATCGGAGCTGCACTCCGTATTTCATCCACAATGCGGGCGATTTAAAATATTGGATAGAGTTAGTGTTACGATACAAGAGATTTGTTTTAATATTCCTCTACAATCACTTGAAATGTATTTTTGGATAGTCCAGGTATATTGATTTTAAATATCATTTGGGGAACTCGGTCAAATATAAACTTAGTAAATGTGTCGAATTCTTTCAGTTCTTTTTTCTTAGCGATTTGACAAATATCGACTTGGTTTTAATTAAAACGGACTTTAACTGTATTATATAAAGTTACACAAAATCTTTAAATATGCATTATTAATTGAAATATTTAAATATTTGCACGTCCGTACAGCGCATCACCGCCCCTCAGTAATCACAAGAGAATATCATAAACGTCAGCTTAAACACTCGTCGGATAGTAAATAAACACATAACAAAATAATAAATTCAACGCAACATATGGCCCCGAAACGAAATTGGGACTTTCGGATCATTGTGAAGGGTGAACTTGTTGCGCGATTTGTGAAACTGTTTCAACTATTGTATTATATGACGATATGCATATTTTTCATTTTAATATTTATAATATAAAAAACTGCCAAATTCTACAAGATACCTACTATAATCTACCTCACCTGCATTACAACTACAAATCAGCTTCACGCTGTATCCCGCACACAGCAGAGTAGGCAGAGGGAACCTAGTGTGAAGACACTCCGTTCCCCACAACTACATTAAAACTATTTTAATAATAATTTAATTTAATCATAAATTCCCAAATATGTGACTATAGCAATTACAAAATAAAGAAGGTTTTTGGATAAACCATTTTTTTGGTAAGCAATTATATCAAAAATATAAAATTTTAAGTGAAGTAAAAAAAAATCCGAAATATAACACAAGTTGGTCGATCAGTCAACAAATTGCAACTACTCGATTCATACAGCTCCCGCGATGCATCGAGTGGTGTATCGAAACTCCAGTAATAATCGAACCCTCGCGGTGTCCCGCACTCAATCTCGGGGAATTGTACGGTTATGGTATCCACAGCTTAAACTAAACTGTTCAAAAATGAACTTTAATACTTATATAATAAGAGCGCATATTTATTTTAGAACCGCCTCTGCTTGTTGGTCAAGGTATTCCCTCTGTTGGGGTGACAATCCTAAGAATTGTAGACGGTTATTGAATTTCTTAGCACTTTTTTCGTCTTCATTTGATTTGGACCTTATTGACGCTATTGTGATTTGATGACTGCATAATTTGTTTACAATAAGGGACCGATCTTAGATTATTTTAACAATAGCATCGTTTTCAAGTACCTAACAAAAATGCAATAAAATTGTAATTCAATTTGTATTACTAAAACTAGTCTTTTGATGATATATATTTACATATAAAACTAAACATTTTACATTAAATATCTCTAATAGTTTGTGTTTTTTGGGGAATACATATTATGTAGGACGATAAAATAACATATTCATCCTAATATATTTATTCATACTTTTGGTAGTAAATCTTTTTTCGGATAAATTGTTTCACGAGTGTAACGCAGGCAAATCGCATGGGAAGCTACCCGATTGGACATCCTAGGGGGTGCCGGCCGCCGGCCGCCGGCGCGCGGTGGTGCGCGGCCGTGCGCATTGCTGTACGTTTATTAATACTAGCTTATGACCGCGAGTTTATTTCATTTGACGTAAATATATTTTAAATTGTTGAAAAATCGTTAGTACGAATGATATTGTAATTTAAATTAAATGTTCCTTTACATCTAAGATAGTTATTTTATTTATTTGTTTAGCGTCGCGCTGTATCCCGCACATAGCTGGGTAGGTAGTAGGATTTTGGGAACCTAGTGTTAGGCATTCTATTTTCCATTTCTTTTCCTTACTTTATCCACCGCCGAATTCTTGAAATATTTACCTCTGCTTTGTTATCACAGTGACGAAATTTTCAATTTCAAAGACATTGAAGTATATATTTCCCTCGAAAGGAAACCGAACCCACAACTATCGCGTCTACAGTCCAATCCTTGTAACAATTTCAATAAAATAATAAACTATTTCATAGATCTATATAAAATAAACGGATAGTAGATGTAGTTTAGATCTGTCACGCTAAGTCCTCTTTTCAATTACGACGGCGAGCGGCCAGAATTAATTCGTCCATATCTCGATTTGCGATACAAGTAGCGGATTACGAGGCGATTTGCTCGAGCAATCGCATCAATGTCACTGAATGTTGTGGCAAAGACTGGAACTGTAGATATCACGTGGCGAAACATTTTCTTATAACGAAGTAGGTACCAAATTGAACTAGATAGATACTTTAGTTATAAGTTAATAGTATTTATAATATATGGACTTTATCTAATGATTATGATTTTTTTTCTAAATTACCTTTTTTACATTTTAGTAACGACTTGTTTTCGAAAACACCTAACTTAATTAACAAAGTATGTTTTTTTTTTAATTAAAATTGTTGACGAAGTTTACATAGATTATAATATTACTCATATTATAACATCTGTGTGAAATAGTCTTTGACATTGCTTTGGCACATTTTGATCAGAAGCAGTGGTCTCGTGGTAATGGAGTGCCAGTGGCGGCGCGTGGCGGTCGCCCTGCGCACACGCCGCCGTACGCACGCACGTGCCACCACTCCCATCGATTATATGCTACCTTCATGTGAAAAATATAAAACGAGATGGAATATTGCAAAATATATTTACAAAAAATATGAAGAATATTCAAGCATCACATGTTTTATATATGTACCTATATATATATAGAGGAGTTTACAATGTGCGCCAATATATATATATATCAACATATGTCTTGAAAAGTCACTGGAAAAATTGGCACGCCAATAAACTTCGAGAGCATTCACAAGCTCCTACGTAACCGCAAAATGCCTGTATAGCGAACAGTGTATAGGAGTGCGCTGAACGAAAAGTAATATCTAGGTGTCAACTGCAGGCGATAATCGTGGGGTAAAAAATAGCTCCCAGACCTCGACACTAGTTCCACCCTTGCCGGTATCTCGGCGTTTATCGGCGATAGTATCTGAGTGAGACATCGCGGGTGACGTTTGAAATATGATCGGCGGAGTCCCAGGGGCCCGGGGCCCGGCCGGGGCGCGGGAGGCCACGTGCGACGCATATTCAAATCAGCATCGCACGCGACGAGACCCCCGTGTTGGCTAAATACACCCGCGCCGCACCGCACCGCCCGGCCCACCCACTTACCAGGGGTCGGCCCTATGTAATCGAATTTGAAAATTATTCTAAAACACTGAATAATGTATTTCGTAGGGACCCGTGGCCGGAGGCGGCGCGCGGCTCGCGCTGATTTTTAAAATAAATTAAACTTAATCAAGTGGGTTCGCGCACCTAAACGGATTAACTTGGCGTTCATTTGACTCCAGGACTGTTTACGCTGAACATGAGGGGTGACAGCTTATAGGTTATTTGAAACGTTATCAGGTATAAATTATTAAGATACAATCCAAAATCCAAAAGTAAGCAAGGGTGCCTAAAATTAAATAGTGCACATTAGTGGAAGTTGCTTCCTAAGTTACTAGTTCGAAAGCACTGTTCAAGTTCTTTCGAGATACAATATCTCTTAAAGCTCTCAATACCTAAAATGCGCTTACAGCTTGAAATTTGATTATTTCCACTTTCCTTCTAAGCAAGAATATCTGCTTGCCTATTCATATTCACGCATATTCCATACCCATTACCAAAATCGCAAAGAAGAGAATTTGAATTTTGAATTTAAATTGCATGCTAAATGTCAAAACCCGATGCTTTATTGAAATAAACCTAAAATACAAAAAAAATAACAGAACTGTTCGGAAGACGGTGATTTGAACTCACAGCTATCACGGCCAATCATGCTATAGGTACTCTACTAAGCCACACAAGCGTCCGTTTTTCTCATAATATTTACTAATATAAGTACTCTAACTGTTTCTGGTCATAATTTGTCCAGAGAGCACTTTCATCAGGAAGACAAAAGAGGAAATTGAACAACTAAGCCAAAAAATCTAATTTTCTTATTGTTCTAACTTCAAAAGTAATAATCTAATACAAATAATTATTCACTTAATATATAGACAATGATATAGAAAACAATATTAGATAAACAATAAACATATTTATAATACATATCAAGCACAATTTAACTAAGTTGATCACAAGTCTAGACAACTTTAACAACAACTTACTTACTAAAGAAAATTAAAATTCTTAAACAACTTATCGACCTAACCTCTCATATCAACAAAAACAAAAACTAATAAAATTTATGAATCGCACAGAAATTTGCCAAATTTATATTTCAAAATTAAATATTGAATAAGACAATATTAGTTCATTCGCCACATTAAGTTTTATAGCGATATGAATACATTTTCCTCGGTGCGATTTGGCACGCACTGAGGCCCCGCCATTAGCGCCCGATATCAAATTAAAATTAAAATATATATAAAAAACTACTACGAGCACTCTCCACAGACCGCTGAGGGGCAGCCCTAAAGATTTGCAACTATAGACGTCATTAGAGACGATTTGATTTAATTTTGTGATTCTTATTGATTTTTTTTTGTTTTTTTTTATGTTAAAAATTGTAAAATATCTTAGAATAGTTTGAATTATGCTTTGTTGTTTTCTTTCTAAAACGTTCTAAGCCGTAAATCTATCACGTATATTTACATATGTAGTTTTATACTGAAAGACTTTTTATATATTATAGATATAATATTGTTTTTATCAATAAATAATTTCTAGCTGCTATAACACATTAAAATCAACAAACTGTTTACTTACCAACAACGACTCCACAGAATCGGTTGTAAACTATCATGTAGCGGTGTACAGCAGGGGTACTACTCGATGATTTGGTTTTTCGATTCGTTACGCCGTCAAACTACCCTCGAAAGCGTACCCTTAAATATGTTCCCTCGCCTTGAATATTATTTATACGTTTGTTAAGTGGAGTTGTATGCCGGATTATGGCCTGGAGCTCAGTACTTCAACAAACATCGGTTATGATTTCTAATATCGATCGGAATTTTAACGACTCTCATGGCTCGTGATGAGCCCTCTTATCGGATGCTAAATTGAAAATATCGTTTTACGTTCAAAGTAAGCTCTAGTTGCTTATAATTCAAAATAATATTATCTACTTACGCACTAAATACTAAATGTATTAAAGCCTCGTTCAAAATCAGGAAATGTTCACAGCAGATTCCAGTTTTGTAATGTGTAGAAAGTGCAAATGAAACAAAACAATATAATATACTAAATTCTTTCTTTTTAATAAAAAAAAACTAAAAGTATCATTCACATTATGTCAGACAAACTTAGTAGGAAAGTAGTGAAATAAAAATGAAACAGTTAATATTCAACATATTTGTAAAGTGACTAAAAAAAGGAAAAAAAAGCAAGCATATTCTGCTCCCAAGCAACCTGCAGTTAGGTATGCAAGGCAAACATATTTTCTCTTGAGACTAGAACGGTGAGCAAACAGTAGCCAACAGGAGCGAAGGTTGGGCCGTGTTTACCTGCGCTGCGTCGCCTGCCCTCATATATTAAACATAGCCAGGTCTACCTTACTTCGCCCTCTCGTTCCCTCCCCGTATGTCTACTTGGGCCGACGAGCGATGACCGCTATGCAATTTGCCTAAACTGTGAAACTATTTTTAGATACTTTTTTACTATAAAAACTACACGTAACAACACGGAAATGTTGAAAATATGTTTTTATAGTTTGGTGTTACACTGGTTTTAAGTTAGTGTTTTGTAAATTACTAACGCAAAATTTTAAAAAATATAGAAATATATTTTGTAAACGAGTGCTACGGTGACGGTATGTGTAGGTAGTATCTACTAAGTTAAATAAGAACAAAGTAAGCATCCCACACGACCGCCGTCACGGATACGCCCTCGTTAGCCGGAGTACACAGCGCTCGCACAGCGCCAGCAACCTCAAAAGACACAAATTTCCCTTCACCAAACGCGAAATCTCGCAACATAATGTTTCTTTTACCGTAATGAATCCGTTTTCAGCAATTTTACATCAGCATAAAAATAAGGTCGCGGCAGTTAACACGTTTATCGGGCGCTCATTAAAGCGGAGGGCGATCTTGCTTCGGAGTCGTTAAGCGCGCAATAGTTCGCGAGATCCTCATAAAAAATATCTCGCAACCGACTTTA
>JAATLQ010011350.1:0-10937 GCA_013421005.1 Heliconius erato x Heliconius himera
GCTGGTGAGTTATGAAGACTTCTATGAGTGACAGATGACAGCACGTCGCCACAGAGAATAGATGACGTACGTCACTGCAGAAGTGAAAGAGGAAAGTATTTCGAGGATTATTTGGTAAGTCAACCATTTATATATGCAAATAGGCGAAATTAAGAGACTGCTTCTTCAATCAACGCTGTGTGTTTCTTCATACACATAATAACTGTTTTGTTGTAATGCAAAACAGCTATATTTTTTATGAGGCGGTGGAACAGTGAGTAGTCATGTAACTGAGGTGAACGTCGGTTCGTTCCGGTCTCAGGCGATTGTTATATTATTTTCATCTTTCATCAGAGTGGGGACTCTGGTAGACAAGGTGCGGTATGAGTTCCGCCACTCACCATGCAATGTTTTCAATGTTAATGCAATATTTAATAAAAAAAATATGATTATTCAAATATTATAATTTTTAACCGACTTTTTTTTAAAAGAAGTGAAGGTTCTCAAATTAAACAATTAAAAGTGTGTTCTATAAAGCGGCAGGTCAGAGGTCACCTATAAATTGGTACATAAAAGTTCATCCGATCGCTCGATATTGTGAACTCGAGAGATGCATTTTTAATTGTGCAGTCCAATCAATTCTACGTGAATTGATTGGACTTCACAATAAAAAATGCATCTCTTTTATTGGATAACGGTAATAAAATGAAATTGAAAAGCAAATTTTCTTATCAATTTTCAGTCGTGACACAAGGACGCAAACTGTCAACACGACAGGTTTTGGGTTCCATATCCACTATACTTCCATTTTCTTCGCTCTCTCAAAGTCTTCAGAAGTTGAAAATGAGGAACGCAGTGTCTTAACACTACGTCGCAAAAAAAATTTCAAATTTTGTACGAGCTATAACAATGGCATGTGTTCTTACTAAAATACCGTAAAAAAAAAACTTTTATTGATGGAATACGTGAATTTATACATACTATATTTAAAAAAATAATATTATGATTTAATATAAGTACATATATTTGACTTAATTATACCCTTCAACGGATTCCAAAAGATGTTCGAGTCCCGCTACGTTCAGATTTTTATAAAAATAAATAAATCAGTTTCACGCTGTATCCCGCACACAGCAGGGTTACCTAGTGTTAAGACACTCCATTCCCCACTTCCTGCCGAATTCTGAAGGCATTGCGTGTTGAGTGGCAGAATTCAACGCCGCGCTTAACCTCTACACCAGAGCGAAGAAATGGAAATATAAATTTAAGTAAATATTTCAGCTCCCCGAGTGGGGATCGAACCCACAACCAGTCGGTTTTACAGTCACACCTTGTGCCGCTGCGCCACGACCGGCCTCAATTTTTTATATATTTCTAAATATTTTTAGAAATATATAAAACTTAAATGAACTTCACGCTTTATTCCTAACGAGGTAGTCAGAGAGAGCGGAGCGCCAAACGCTACGTTCTCTACATACCTCTTTCGCCTCATCCGCTGTCATCAATCTCTTAATACATACATGCCCTTCGGGAGGTCCTTATGCTTTTACGTGTCCTTCCTCCAGTATCGTTGATACTTTGTTTTCGAAAGACTAAGCGAGATCTACCCCCTACCTCTCTTACTACTCACTTTTCCATCATAAATCTTTTTTGCCACTCTTCCATCACCCATTCGTTCGACGTGCCCAAAACCAGCTGAGCACGTTCTTCTTCGTTCTTACCGTGACGTCCTCGCTAGTAGGTACCTGCCATCCTATAAAATAAAAACATTGATTTACAATTCATATTGAATGTAAACATTTCGCTATATTATAAAACATAGTTATGTGCTAATGAGCGCTACTCGTTAATCGTGACAAAATAATTTGTGGTTAAATTTCATGAGGACATAATATTCGTTTTTCAGCTGTGGTTATACTTGCATAAATCTTTTAAATTAAGCACTATTAAATAATATTGCAATTTGTTTTAAAATAACTGTTATTATCATATAATATCTTATTTATATTAGTAAAAACGTTTAATAGTATATATTTTTAGTTTTTTTTGCTTCGAACTGTATTCTTCAAAGGACAGAGTAGGCACAGGGAATCTCAAGGCAATTCCGTTCCCCACTTTTCGCTGAATTCTGGTAGAATTGAGTATTGAGTATCAGAACTTAAAGCCACGCTTTGCCTCGATACCAGAGCCAGGAAATGAAAATAACCAACCAGCTCCTTTATGTAAGGATCACCTGTAGATCAATGACTGTCAATATGGCTTTCATGGTGGCTCAACCGGTGATCTTCTGGTTGACGTAATCTGCAGTTAGACTACTATACTATTAAATATTTTCAATAAGATAAATAAGATATTGTATGATAAAAAAAATCAGCTTCACGCTGTATCCCGCACACAGCAGGGTAGGCAGAGGGAACCTAGTGTTAAGACACTCCGTTCCCCACTTTCTGCCGAATTCTGGAGGCATTGCGTGTTGAGGTGCAGAACTCAACGCCGCGCTTAACCTCGACACCAGAGCGAAGAAATGGAAATATAAATTTAAGTAAATATTTCATCTCCTCAAATGGGGATCGAACCCACAACCAGTCGGTTTTACAGTCACACCTCGTGTCGCTGCGCCACGACTGGCCTCAATACCAGATTCGTATTATTCTAACTTGAAAATTAATTCAGTCTAGTTATATTTTGGGTATTATTTGAATTATATGATAATAACTGTTATTTTAAAACAAATTGCAAATTATGATAACGACTAAAGGACGTATCTTATTAGAACTACGTCCGTAACTAGCGTCCGACCCCTATAAGTACCTACTTAGGAAAAAGGTGAGCCTATCACCACCTCGAACACGTAAAAACATTCTTAGAATAATTTTTGCTGCCTTTATGGCAATATTACAGTGGAAAATAATTCTGGTCACGAATACACTAGAAAAAGATGGAGGGTCAAATTGACAATTGCTAAAATTACCTCTTATTGTTAGATACCGTGCAGCGTGCTTTCTGGTTATTATTAAATAATTTTATATTATTTTTGATTGAGGACGGTGCACAGGCGTGGGATTCGATTCCCACTCGAGGAATTTAATTATTATTTACTAAGATTTTTATTTCTGCACTCTAGTAACAAAGCAAAGGAGGTCCCTATGTGAGGCATGGTGTGTCTAACCCTAGGTTCTATCTGCCTAAAAAAAATATTATACTGCATATATGTTTTTTCTTATGTCAATTTAATATTCTGTATTTATTATTATAACGCTGCAAATTTTGTTTAATTGAACTATTGATTCGAATGGAAGGCCATAGACTTAAGTATATATTTCCATTCGACTACACGGACAAAGACACAGGTAAAAAGTTGCGTTTTATATAAATTTACTTAACATAACTTAGCTTCACGCTGTATCCCTAGCGATTAAATGAAGGGTAGTCAGCGAGAACGTAGGGCCAACCGTTATATATAATATATGAAAGTCAATTATTTTATTCAAAACTAGCGGCTCGCTCACGGCTTCGCCCGCTTAAAATACATGATTATTGATTTAATAAGCAGAATTGATTGATAACTATAATTACTTCTAATATGATTTTTTTACGATATTATCGTCAAAGAATTTTTGATTGTTTTAAATAAAAAAATACTACCATTGTTGATATTTGATATTTGTAAAATATACATAAAGCTAAAGAGGCCGGTCGTGGCGCAGCGGCACGAGGTGTGACTGTGAAGCCGACTGATTGTGGGTTCGATCCACACTCGAGGAGATGAAATATTTACTTAAATTTATATTTCCATTTCTTCGCTCTGGTGTCGAGGTTAAGCGCGGCGTTGAGTTCTGCCACTCAACACGCAATGCCTCCAGAATTCGGCAGAAAGTGGGGAACGGGAGTGTCTTAACACTAGGGTCCCTCTGCCTACCCTGCTGTGTGCGGGATACAGCGTGAAGCTGATTTATTTTTAATTTTTTACATAAAGCTAATTATTTCTTACACGTATATATTTTTGTGATTTTATGTTCTTTTTACCTGTATAATATACTCTGTTAAATGTGCTGATGTCAGTGAATAATTTAATTTACTCATTCAGAAACAGCCTTAAATGTTAAATTATTGATTTGAAGGATTAATAATATTCTTTATACAATAACTGTAATAATTGCATATTAACGCCTGTACAGTTTTTAAATTAGTTACATATATTATATGAACGAACCAACCAAAAAATCTTTGTATTTACTTGATATTTCTTTCAAGATCGTTCTTTATCTCTGTGTTGAATTAATTACGACTTCTTTCAAATGACGATAACTTTTTTTTAATGAACCGATTTTGATGAACTAAGCTTTTTTGTTAAAATCCAAGCGAGCGACAATTGAAAATAAAAAAATCATGTTATAGCGTACGTTACAGCTGTGTTTGCATTATTTCGTTCTTTTTAGCTAATCTAGCTAAAACTAATGCTATAGCTAATGCTATAACAACTTTACTACAATATCCATAAACTAAGTCTGTTTGTTTTACTTGGTATAAAATTGATGTATTTTTTCTTATTATAGGCAAAGTAATGTATTTCTTATACATCAATTTCATTCCATTACCCCGTTTTAAAGTAAATAAATATAGAAAATGATCCCTGTTTCATAAGTAAGCAAGTTTATATAAATGCTACATTTAAAATCTCATATAATATTCGTAGAAAAGTAAATTTAGATAGTAGTAAAAGGCAGATAGCTAAAAAGAACGAAATAATGCAAACACAGCTGTAACGTACGCTATAACATGATTTTTTATTTTCAACTGTCGCTCGCTTGGATTTTAACAAAAAAGTTAGTCTATAATCTTTTCTCTTTAGTGCCCTCTGAGGATTTGCAAATGTGAAATGTCTCTATACGAAATGTTATTTTCATGTTTGTTTAAGTTATTCGTTAAAAAGTTGTCGAAATTATTTTAGTACTTTTTTAAAACATTTCAATTTAAATACATTTTATTTTTTGTGCTGTATCTGTTCTTAATATATAAATGATTAACCATTTTTACTAAAATGAAAACAAGGTTTTTTTTGTTTTAATTTGATAACAGTATGAAATTGTAGGCAAATTGGCCGCAACTTTGGCGTTGGGGTAGTTTGCGTACTTAACTTTTCATTGAAATGTCTAGAGTCGCGCAATATTCACAATTAAACTCACTGGTATTTTGTCACCAGACTGAATATTCCAAACTTATAAATTAATTGAAAATTTATTTAAAATTTATAAGTTTGCCGTAATGAACGCACAAACAAGAATTTCCGCCACTCCGTTCCCCACTTTCCGCGACTAATAACTTAATGATTTATGTCTGAATCTGCTAAAAATATTTTTTGCCTGCTTACCGAACCGAGGAGATGTAAATATTAAATAGTTCATTCCCCCAAATGGGAATCGAGTCCCACACTCGTCGCGCTTGGTCACACTCTTGTGTCCCTGTGCCACGAACGGTTTAATTAATCAGCTTCACGCTGTATCCCGCACACAGCAGGGTAGGCAGAGGGAACCTAGTGTTAAGACACTCCGTTCCCCACTTTCTGCCGAATTCTGGAGGCATTGCGTGTTGAGTGGCAGAACTCGACGCCGCGCTTAACCTCGACACCAAAGCGAAGAAATGAAAATATAAATTTAAGTAAATATTTTATCTCCTCGAGTGGGGATCGAACCCACAACCAGTCGGTTTTGCAGTCACTTTGAAATGTAAGAAGAAACGAATAACAAATAAAGGTATCACTTAAATTTCAACGAGTCATCAATTTTTAAAGATTAAGGACTCAATAGTAATTTGTATGTCATCCATCATCGTAGAGTCTGGGATTTAAGGCACGTCATCTTCCAGGTTAACATAATTGCCTTATTTACTAAAAAAAACGTTTTTCTATAAAAAATATGGTGAGAATAATTTTAAAAAATTATATACTCAATATAAAAGTAATATAAAAGCAGGTCAGCGCTGGGGCACAAGCGTGTGACTGTAAACGACAGGCTGTGGATTCGATTCCCACTCGAGGAAATATTTGATATTATCATTTGTTCGCTCTGGTATCGAGGTAAAATGCGGCGTTGAGTTCTACCACTCAAAACGCAATGCCTTCACCTGGTTAATTGGTTAACTGGTTCATTTCAGGATGGTAGGTCAACGGAAAATAAACTAGACTATAAAATTACCTTATAAAAGTTGAAAAACTAAGGTTTTTTTAGTTTACATGAAATGAACTACAAATATAAGTTTATAGTTTTTTTTCTATTAAGTACCTATAAATGTTCACTTTTCACAATTTTTCCTTTATGTGTGCTATTAGATGATGCTTCGTATCAAATTTCAAGATTCTGGCTTCACGGCAAGTACCCTGTACGTTTTGATACGGGAATTTGTGGGAATTTGCGGCATAAACTTGACGGAGGCTGTATCTTTTGATTGCGTTGGCTTATAAATTTGTTTTTTTTTACAGCTCAAAGGGATAGTCGACCCTACGCCTTCCCGAGAAAAAGAATCTTAATAGACGGACGGACGGACAACAAAGTGATCCTATAAGGTTTCCGTTTATCCTTTTGAGGAACGGAATTCTAAAAAATTATAAAAAAATAATGCTTACTGTAAAAAAATATTAAATATTAAACTTTTTAAATAAAGAAATTAATGGTATACAAAAAATATTCACTATTTCACACGAATAACCGCACTGTAATTACAAGCAAATATCAATCAACGGTCAAATCTGGTTTATCAATGAGGTCGCCGCTCAACTCGACACGGCTGTCGTTGCCACAATTCTAATAAACTTTAACATAACTACTATAAAACATGGAGACCCGCTGTTCCCCAGGTGCAACTTTACTTTATTTAAAAAAAAACAAATAGATCCAGTTACATTATTATTATTTTTTCTGCTACCTAACCTGATAAATATGCAAATTAAAAAAAAAAAAATACGTCACGCTGTGTCCCACACACCGCAGGGTAGACAGAAAGAACCTGTTAAAACACTCCGTTCCCCATTTTCCGCCGAGTTCTGAAACCATTGCGTGTTGAGTAACGCGCTTTGCCTTGACACCAGAGCGAAGAAAATGGAAATATTAAATACTTTATTTTGTTTAAAAAAATGGGTGTGGGAATCGAACCCACAACCTGCGTCACACTTTGTGCCACTGCGCTATGTTTAAGTTATGTACATTTAGTTGCCGCTTCAATCAAGTTCACATTACTAGCTACATTCCGCACATTGCCAATCTTGATGGATGACTTAATTGATTAATAGCAATATTAAATTAATGTGTACTTAATCATATCAGCCGTCGAGGCATCATGGCCATCAAGAGGGAACGCCTCGAAAATTCGGCGGTAAAGGTGTCGCAGTGTCTTAACACTAGGTTCCCTCTGACTAACCTGCAAAATGCGGGATTCTATCAATCATTTAGCAGAAACCCCCTGAGGACATGCATGAAGAGGTTGATGACAGTGGACGAGGCGAAAGAGGTATGTAGAGACCGTAGTGTTTGGCGCTCCATTCTTTCTGACTACTACTTCTGACTACTTTCACTAGGGATAAAGCGTAAAGCTAGTTTAGTTTTAATTTAGCAGAAGCGTGTTACTGATCATATCTAACATCAACGGGCAGGTAAATATATATCTAATTATACGCGTTGATTTTGAGTCTTCTTGTACAAAGCGATATCCAGATATTTTCAGTTAATAGCTGTTGTAACCGAGTGAGGAAAAGATATTTAATATATATATAATTTTTATTGCGCAAGGATGGCGTATGAAATTTATTAAAATATAAGTTTCTAAAGACCAATAAATAATCTTATGCACCTTTATTATAAAACAAGCATCAAATCATTAAAATATGTCAATTTTGTTTTTCTTCCTTATATTTTTCTACTCTGCCTGTCGTTTTCATAGATCTAAATTCTAAGCATTATCATTTTTAACTCAAAATTTATTTTAATAAAGAATCCTTTTATACAAAGAGCAATAAAATTTTATGTATAATATACTTTGTAAAATAACGTCTTTTTAGTAAAGTTTTTCTCGAAGTTTAATTAGCATCATGCAAGCGAAGGCCTGGATTAATTCAGAAAAGTGTTGAGCCCGAAGACGTTATTTCTCTTACAACTAATTTTAAGTTATTGTCTTTATTAGAATATTTAAAACTATACTATTTTTAACTATAGTTTTTTTTTCACACTGCATCCTGCACACAGCAGGGTAAACAGACGGAGCCTTGTGCTAAAACAATTTGGTTCCCATTTTCCGCAGAATTTTCGAGGCATTACGTGTTGTGTTACGTGACTTAAAACGGCGCTTTGCTTTGACACCATCTTTCATTTCTTCGAGTGGGGGTCGAACCAACAACCAGTCGCGTTTACAGTCACACACTTGCATCATAAAGGAAAATTTTGAAAAAAAAAATGTTTACGAAGAATGAAACATGATAGTAATTTAAAAATCGAACTATAAAGTCATCACGTGGAATAAGCGCCAATACACGTTTTAAAATTTTTAGCAGCGATCATTATTATTTCATTAGTTCCCCACTTTCGGCCAAATTCTATATATAGGCATTAAGTGTGTTGTGACAGAAATTAACACCACGATTTGCTTCGTTACCAGAGGAAATTAAAATGTTAAATATTTCGTTTCCTCAAGTGGAAATCGAACTCTGAACCTGTTGCGTTTACAGTCACACGCTTGTACCCCTGCGCCAAGACTGACCTCCGAAGTGGCAAGCGGACTGTCGTAACGGGAACGGAATGTCTTAATATTAGGTTTCCAGGTTAATTACTTTATTTTACTTTAGCTTCACGCTGTATTCCAGCAGACTGACCTACCCAGTCAGTGAGAACATAGCGTCAAACGTTACAGTTTAGCCAGTTTTGAATTCTTATATGTGTGTGTACAGGGTGACTGTACCCAATCCAATTTTACATATATACATAAATATCATCAACAACAATATTTCAGTTCAGAGTGCAAATTAATAATCATTGTCTTTATCATTTCCACAAAACATATTTCTGGTTGTTCAGGCTAATCTCCAGAACATTCAATCCAATTTTTGGGTTATGGAGCAATAATAGGCTACTTTTTATCCCTGAAGTCCGTGGGATCTCCGTGGGATCTGGGTTTACACTAGACACCAGAGATGATTTAAAGACATGTTTTTCTTTTATATATGATTATTTTTTCGAGCAACATTAAATTAAATTAGAATTTGTAAACGAGATGGAAAATTGTGGGCCCAAATGTAAAGATCTGAGATATAGTCTAAAAAATTTGTAATTTTTTTTCAATTTTAGATTACCAAAAGTTAGCTCAATTTACAATATATAAGCGAAGAACATTAAAAAAATAGTTTTAGATTCTTAATCAATATAAATAATCCATTATAGTACTACAAAAATAAAATATTTGCTCATTTTAATTAAGTCCAAGTATTTTTACGCATAAATGCGTTTTAATCGTATTATTAATGCAAATAATAGTACAGTATAAATAAAGAAGAAATTATTGAAAAAAAAACAAAAAGAAGTATTTCTTCAAATAAATCGATTAAAATATCATCTATATCATATTTAAAATGACAGCTGATTGATATTGAAATTTTGTCTAATGATTTTTGCATTTTTTGTTCACTCGTTTCTTTCGTTTCGATGCGTTTTGAATACTTTCTTGTTTGTTTTCTACTTTATCTTTTATACCCTTACTTCCCCAGTGGACACTGAAACCTTTTGGATCTAACGACCACCACGCTATGGATATGGATAGCTGTGTTGATTGTGCGGTAGTCTACATTATTTAAATTTATTTTGCGTATATAAGGTATAAATATATTCCCATGTAAATATGAACGCACTAGAAACGTATTTAGATGTGCCTAATATCCTTACTTGTACCAACTGCTTTTACGTAGTAAGTTTAAATTGTAAAAAACCTGGTCAAGAACGAGTTGGACTTTTGGACCGAGGTTTCTGTATGAAATTCAGGATTGTAGTTCCATGAGAAGTACAACTCAGTTTGTATGAAATGAACTACAGCTATGTATAAATATAAATTTTCATTTTGATGCGTCTATTTTGCAAGCAATATAATTTTTAAAGACATGTCTATATAAGATGTTGTGTGGCCACGCAGTGGAGAAAGTACTTTGGCGACATGTTGAGCCAGTTTATACGTCGGCGTATCGATTTGGCTGACTATTGGTCGAAAAGGTACATCTTTTTTGTGTATTTTTGGTAACCCATACAACTTTGGAGGTTTTACACAGCTAGGCACGAGAGATTTAATGTCAAGATGTAATGTTTTCGCGTGTTTTTTGATCAAATCGGATGTATTTTTAAGTATTTTTGTTGTAGGGTCTTTATCAACAATTTTATACGTTTTTTGATCCGATAGCAATATTGACATTTTTTGTATATACTCATCGGTGTCTAGTATAACCGTCGCGTTACCTTTATCGGCTTTGAGAACTGTTATATCCTCGTTTTTTCGTAGTTTACTAAGAGCCCGAGATTCATCACGAGAAAGATTTGATTTAGGTGGTTTACTACGGCGCAGTAAAGATGATATATCTTGGCGAATAACTTCAGAATCTTCCTTCAAAATCTGGTTTTTATATAAACAGTCCTCAACGTTAGTTATTATTTCCTCGATAGGTAATTTTCTAGGCGCCGGCGCAAAGTTAAAACCTTCAGTTCAGTTCAGTTCTTCATTTATGGCGCTTCGAGCGTGCCAGTTGAGCACTAATCACTTCGCCAATGTCACGTTGTATGGAGAACACACGAAGGAGATTGTACGGTAAAAAGAGACTATATTACACAATAGGAGAATGCATGTCAAAAAGTAGTCCAGTCAAAATATTGCCTTCACCTATAAAATTAAAAAATATACATAATTAGAGTATATACATAAACATGGGTTAGTAATAA
>JAATLQ010011353.1:0-30620 GCA_013421005.1 Heliconius erato x Heliconius himera
GTGGGTTCGATCCCCGCTCGAGGAGATGAAATATTTACTTAAATTTATATTTCCATTTCTTCGCTTTGGTGTCGAGGTTAAGCGCGGCGTTGAGTTCTGCCACTCAACACGCAATGCCTCCAGAATTCGGCAGAAAGTGGGGAACGGAGTGTCTTAACACTAGGTTCCCTCTGCCTGCCGTGCTGTGTGCGGGATAAAACGTGAAGCTAATTTTTATTTCTTACGTAGACTACTTCCCCTAATTTCAGTTGCTGGTTACGTCATGTACTACATTCATGTTTTCCTTTAAATTTAATTTTTCTAAGTTCAAATTAAGGTAGTAAGCTGTTTATTTAAAAAATATTATGTTTTATTTTTATAATGTTAGATTTATTCTATGATTGATCCCATAATGTTAATTACTTCTACGAAGCCAAAGCTACTTTTTTGTTTTTTTAAAGTCTATTAATAATATTAAAGTTATTTAACATTAGTACTAGTACAATCGCAATATTAAACTAGGTTTTATATTTTTTTCAGTTAACATGGTACTGATATTTGATCTCCATCGTTTCTAATGTTAAGTTTATTGATAAAATTACTTAAAAGCTTTTTAATTTCATTGAATTCGATGATAGTTCAAAACTGCCCCATATATGTTCAAAGCTACCCCGCAAGGGGGGCAGCTTTGAACATTTGACTACTGCTACTAAAGTTGATATTGCACCTTTACCTTATATATTTTTCTACATACGATGCTACGATTGTGTGGCACAATAGTTGGACTAAGCCTTGTGAAATAGTAAAGAAGTTAAAAATTGTAGAATTTTTAGATATGACACAAAGTTTAAAAATCTTTCGAATGTGCCCCCCTCTCCCCTATATATATATATAATACTCATAACATGAGCACAGCAGCCTACCATTCCTCCTACAATACAATTGCAGTATTTCATAGCAATAGCTTCCCTTCGTCTACGATAGCTGTCAACTAAAATGTAACAGAAATATATTTTCCTGCTTATATGTGTGGATTATATCACACCTCTAAGTAATCAGGTTGTGGTGGTTTTCATCGTCTAAAGGTCGTCGGACTAGGGTATTGCAGTGTCCATTGGCTATCCCACAATTCACACAGCGATTCATATCCATAGCGTGGCGGTCATAAGATCCAAAAGATTTCAGAGTCCAGTGAGGAAGCGAGGGTCGTACAAAGTAGGCAGAGTCAAAATCCGAGAAAAACAAAACAGTAGTCGTTGAAAATATCAAACAAACGGGAAAATATTCAAAATGTCGATGCGTTATGACACGAACGTAATGACAGAAGCAAATGTTTTTTTTTTTATGTTTTTTATTTAATGGCCTGATTTTGCGATGACAAACAGAAGCAAAAATGCAAAAAAATCATTAGACAAGGTGTGATTGTCAATCAGCTGTCACATCTATGATTTAAAATATGATTGATTTTAATCGATTAAGGATCTAAATCTTTTTTTTTTTTCATTTTTCTCCACTTTCAGAATGTCAATTAATTTATTATTTGCTATTCTAAAAATAAAAAAAAATATAATTTTTTAGATCACATCTCAATTCTTTACGTGACGGCCCAAAAGTTTCATTCTCCTTTTTCTTTTATTTTAAATACTGTAATATATTATAATATGTTTAAGTTCAAAACATTAAATGGTGTAACCCAACGCCGCTCTGTAACTTACTAGAGCGGGAAAATAAAAATAGACTAAATATAATCATTCCCCCCGAGTTGATATCAAACCCAAAACCATTACGTGTATAGTTAGACACTATTCCATTGCTCCAGGGTGACCTCAAATATATTCTTATCAGTGTATAAAGAAAGTTAATAGGTCAATAGTACTTTATATTTATAGGCATTTAACACTACAAGAGGCGACCACCCGCAAACTTCGCTACCCTTTAACCAGAGGTTATCTGGTCTCTCCACAAATGACATAATACTTGAACATATTCATATTTCGAAATATTATACTAAAATTCCATTTAATTTTATCTTAATCTAAAATTTAAAAAAAAACAGACCCCAACACAAGAAAACCTTCCCATCAAATTTTTAGACATACTATGTTAAGTGGCGGAACTCAACGCCGCGCATTGTCTACCAGAGTGGGGAAACCGAATCCACAATCACCGTGTTTATGGTCAGATGCTGCCACTACTGCCTCCTGAACATTTAAGATACTGGATAAGAAGCTACTGAATAAAGAGATATATTTATAGATCCAGAATTAGGCGGAATGGGGAGCGGAAGTGTCTGAAGCTAAGAAAAAAGTATTTTTTTTTAAATATCGGAAACCGTCCAAGCATCTGGCAACTAAGCCATACTTCTCATCCATCTACTAGTACGTCGAAATTCATATACGCATGTTAAAAACTATTTTTTTCCGTGGGTAGATTTCAAATGTCAAATACAATGCACTTAAGATGTCCAAATAATTGTTGATTAATTGATGATATTTTGATACTGGCAGGCTCATAGGTTGTAATGTGATTGTTATCACCACTTGACGTTTGAGATTGACATTGACAAGTGATAACGTTGAAAAGTTTCCTCGAGTATATTAGAAAAGTAAAGACAAAAATAAAATAACTTTATAATATTTATAAAATGTAGGATTTCTGTAAAAATTAATAAATCTGTATAAGTATATATATGAAGCCAGTCATGGCGCAGGGCCACAGAGTGTGACTGTAAAATCGACTGGTTGTGGGTTCAATCTCCACTCGAGGAGATATAATATTTACTTACATTTATATTTCCATTTCATCGCTCAGGTGTCGAGGCAAAGCGCGGCGTTGTGTTCCGCTACTCAACACGCAATGCCTGCAGAACTCGGCGGAAAACGGGGAACGATGTGTCTTAACACTAGGTTCCCTCTGCCTACCCTGCTGTGTTCGAGATACAGCGTGAAGCTGATTTACTTATTTTTTAGGTATATATATTATTTTAAAAATATTTTGAACTTAAATAAATTAGTATGAACTAAAAACATAGACAATTCGGTAAAGTTTAATATGCTTATATTTTATATACAAAAATTGAACCTACAACCATAATTAAAGCAGAAACGTTAGCAAAATCCAATTCACTAGTAACTAACAAAGCTCTATATGCTTAACAATTTGAAATGACAAAGGCGGATTCCGCCGTACTCCGTCCTAGAAGGGGTCGTATTATATCAAGTAACAGTCTGCATCTACGCTGTAACCCTACACTGCACTTGTACGTATTTATTTAATAACTTTGTCGTTTTTAATATTATATAGGTATGAAATAAAATTTGACTTTCAATACTAATATTATATGAATTGTAGTTTAAATTTGTAAAGTAAAAAAAAATGTAACTTCGAATTTGTATGTCAATATAGAACATAGTGTTCATTTATGAAATAGAAAGTTAAAATTTAATCAGAATATGTCCGTTATTCGTTTTTTTCAAAGAAAATCCTGTTCAAAAATAATCCCGTATAGTTCAACAAATGTAATGCATGGATTCTGTAAAAAAATTACATGTAATATTCTTCATATTTTCTTTTTTATCATTATGAAGTGGAACGATTTTACAAAGAAGATTTAAATTTATGAACACAAGCTCCACTAATGAGACCGTAGATTAAAATGTCAACATTCCAAGCTTGTTAAATAGCTTACCTACTTTTAAAAATGTATTATGTAAAGTATTCTATATTTTATAAAATGTAAATATCCGATTAATAAAGTTGAGTGCCACCACCCTGCACACAACTTATTGTAAGTGATCAAAAAGCCAAGAATAGAGTGCCCTAACATCTCTCCACCTGCACAGCTAAGTAAGCTGTTTCCCGTTTCTTTCTTTATAACAGAGTAGGCAAAAGGAATCTTGTGCTATGACACTTCGTTCTCTACACACTGCCAAATCGCGCGTCACCTTCCTGAGCGACGCAATCAAATCAAATCAAACCATCGCGTTTCAAATCAGAAAATATCTTACTACGCTACGACTCCAACTAACGACTTACTTAAGAACCTAAACCAAAAAAAAAATAAACCAAAAAGAATAAAGAAAAACGAAAACACCATCATTATGTAAAACCAAACTAACAAACCGTCGTTTCACTCCACGCAAGATTCTCTAATTGCAAACGCAATCCTCTTTGTATCAGATTATAGTTCACTCTGGTCTGGTACTCGATACTACAGCATACAGACTACAGCATACAGACTACGGCATACAGGGTACAGACTACAGACCAATCAATGTGGAATGTATTCATGTCGCGTCAGACGAAACCCACTATTGGCAACGCATGGTGTAAATTATCAGTAATTATGATACGGTTATATTATGTACACACTATCGACATTTGTAGGGTTGTGAGGGTTATGACAAATTGTGTTTTTTTTTTTAATTTAGAGGCTAGTCGTGGTGCAGAGGCACAAAGGTGACTGTAAATACGATTGGTTGTGGGTTCGATCCCCATTCGATGAAATGAATTATGTACTTAAAATTTATGTTTCCATTTCTTGGCTCTGGTGTCGAGGCAAAACGCGGCATTGAGTTCCGCTACTCAATATGCAATGACTCCAAAATACGGCCCTTAGTGGGGAACGGAGAGTTTTAACACTAGGTTCCCTCTGTAGGTAGAGGGAATCCGGCTATGGGCGAGATTCAGCGTGAAGCTGATTTGATTTTTTGATTTGATTGGCACTTTAGTAATTTTAGAGACAATTTAGTGATATTGAAATATGGATAACGGGGAGTCTTAACACTAAGCTCCTTCTGCCTACCCAGTTGTGGCATACAGCGTGAAGCTGATAAAAAAATTATGATATATTATTATTTTTCTTTGTTATGTTATTTTAGAGTTTAGCTCAAATTAGAAAGAAGATGACAATAGACTGTTTTTTTTTATAACTGTAAGTATATACTATTGGCAGACAGATAATATGCGGCATTAAGTTCTATCACTCACAAAATGCTTAGAATTTAGACCAATACATAACAAACATCGTAACATCAAAATTTCTTTGTCTACCATGCTGAATACGAAATATACTTTGAAAAAAATATTTTTTTTTATCTAGTAGCCATAACATTATATTTAGATTGTTATCTGCTGTGGCAGGGTAGACAGGTGAAGGATAGTGTTAGCTCGATTCCGCGTGTTGAATAGCGGAGACCAATGTCACGCTTACCAAAACCAGGAATTAAAAATAAAATCACCCCCTGAATGGTAATCGAACCCAGAACCGTCCTATTTACAGTACCACAAACAAAATTTATTTAAAATTATTATATGCTCCTTGGCAAAATTTCAGGTTCCCACATAAATAGAAAAAAAAATACATTTAAATTTATGACATTCTTATAAAACGGTGCATTTATTTTCCACCAAGTTTTCCACATAACATTGCACGATCAAAAATCACGTTCATAATTTATTTCTCTCAAAGTATATTTTACTCGACAACAAATCTGCGCGACGCAATGAATTAAAAAATACATCACCTCCATATATTAAAGTTTAAACGCAAATGAAATGAAACATAACGTTCCTCCAACTCCTCCTCCTCCACCTCTCACGAACACTTGTGACTCCTACTCATATCATAGAAGCTAGATAGTAAATAATGGACTTTCGTTTTAATAATATGTTTTTGAAGAGGTTATGGCATAACGTGGCGCAGTGGTAAAGCGTCGGTAAACGAGAAGGTTGTGGGTTCTATTCCTATTTGGGGGAATGAAGTTGTGTAAGTAAGCTAACCAATTAATAAGAAAATAATAAAATAGGCCGGTCGTGGCACAGAGGCACAAAGTGTGACTGTAAAATCGACTGGTTGTGGGTTCGATCCCCGCTCGAGGAAGTGATATATTTATTTACTATTTTATATTTTCATTTCTTCGCTCTGGTGTCGTAGCAAAGCGCGGCGTTGAGTTCCGCCCCTCAACACGCAATGCCTCCAGAATTCGGTGGAAAGCTGGGAACGGTGTGTCTTAATACTTGGTTCCCTCTGCCAACCCTGCTGTGCGCGGGATACAGCGTGAAACTGATTTTTTTATTAAAAAAATGTGCCTAAAATTATAATTTTATTATCAGCAATACTAGAATCAAAGCTCAAGGGAAGCGCTGTACCTCAATAGGATCAGGTAATCAATATTAGGTCTATTCAAGTTACGTCAAACGCAACGGAGGCTTACGTTGAGTGCAATGACGAAATTCGGTATACGAATATCTAAACTAAGATTTATTGCGTTTGATTATATTGTAGATGGAGGACGGAGTGTATGGACACTAGGTTTTTTTTGTTTAGGCAATTTGCGAAATTATCATTTTGTCTGTCTGGATGAGTATTCACGATTTAATAGTTATAATTAAACAGTTCATGATCTTTCCCGCATAGCAGAGTAGGCTGAGGGAACCTAATATTCTCTGTTTCCCAAACACCCTCTGCTTCCCAATTTTCGCCCAATTATATAAATAAGATTAAATTTATCACTGTGAATGTAGTATGATAATATTATATCTCGTCAAAAATTGTCTAATTCAAGTAAAAGACATCCCTACCATATATATATATATATATATATATATATATATATATATATATATATATATATATATATATATATATATATATATCAAAAAGTTTCTTAATATTTGAGTGAAAGTTTCTATAGTAAATTTATTACATACAAGTAAAGCCGTAGTATTCCGCTAGTCGCAAATAGGTTCAACCTGAGTCTAGGCACGTGAACTCTCCCGTAGAAACCTCGAATAAACTATTAAATGTATCGCTATCGTTTGGTCGGCTCGTTTCAAAGTTATACTAGTACCTAGGAATAGAAATTGTTTATATTATATATTTTATATCCTAGAGTTAAATTAAATATTGAGGCCATCGTGACGCAATGGCACACCGAGTAGACGGTAAATGTGATGGTTGTGGGTTCGATTCCACTCAGGGGAACGAATTATGTAATATTTTCATTTGCAAGCTCTAGTAAAAAGGCATGAGACCAGTCGTGGTTAAGGGGCACAAAGTGTGACTGTAAAATCGATTGGTTGTGGGTTCGTTTCCCACTCGAGAAAATAAAATATTTATGCAAATTTATATTTTCTTTTGGTCGCTCTGGTGTCGAGGCAAAGCGCCGCGTTGAGTTCCTTGACAAGCAATGCCTTCAGAATTCGGTGGAAAGTGGGGAACGGAGTCTCTTAACATTAGGTTACCTCTGCTTACCCTGCTGTGTGCGGGATACGATGTGAAGCCGATTTAGTAAAAACGCAAAGTGAGCATGGCAGCCACACGTAACCTAGAGATAAAATGGAGAGACTGAATTTTCAAGTATTTTAACAACAGAACTCGACATCACGCTTCATCTTCAATAATTTCAACTCTGCGACACAAGCAATTGCCTCTTAGGAGTATTCATATATTATCTATTTCTCTAACGTACGGCGTTAGATAAACAAAACATAAAAATCAGAGTGATTTATCTCTATATTCTATCAGCTCTACACAGTAAATCAATTGAGATGAAAATAATATGAGTCCATAATGGTGCAGTGAAGCATCTGACTTACAACACAACGTTGCCGATTCAATCCCCACTTGGAGAAATAATTATATTTAATTTATTAACATTTTCATTCGATCAACACGCAATGTCTGGAAAAATTGGCAAGAAGCAGAGAAAGAAGTGTCCTAATACTATGTTTCATCTGCCTACCCTGCTATGCGGGAAAGAGAGTGAAACAGCTTCATTTACACATAAAAATATACCAAACTTACTATTCAATTTCACGACACATCCCATATACAGGATGATATTAATTAAAAACACCACGCCAAACAAACTCAACACCCTGTAATCGTCTATAATGTGTACATACGAAGCATTCCGATGACGCGGTATGAATACACTTCATACATACCTATTGTTCGGATGACGCTATTGATAGGGTATTATGACACAAATACGATACCTGCATTCGATATTATTTAATGGGAACCTCCCACGGGAGGTGGTAGTGAATTGGAATTCGTTATTTTCATATAATGATTAGTTTTAGCTTTTAATTATGGAGTGGTTATGGTGGAATCAGTGATGTTCGGGTGAACATTTTGTTACTTACCCTTTTCATTAGGAAAATTCTAATTTTAATAGAAATCTATGGTTTTTTTTAGTTTATATCATTCCTTTTTATAGGTAGGTATATAGTTTGTTTTACGAAACTGAAGGTAAAACTATAATTAATACTAGTTATGCCTACGACTTCGTGTGGGTTGCTTTTCTATCTATGAACATAATATGATAAAATAAACACTATTCGTAAAGCTAATTGCCTCACAGCATCGACCACAATACGAGTAACAAAATACATATTGAGGCCAGTCGTAGCGCAGGCGAACAAGCGTGCGACTGTAAACGCAACAGGTTGTGGATTCGATTTCCACTCAGGGGAATGAAATATTTTATATTTTAATTTTATCGCTCTGATTGCGAGACAAAGCGCGGTGTTGAGTTCCGGTACTCAATACACACTGAAGTCTAGAAATCGGCAGAAAGCGGGGAACGAAAGTATCTTAATGTGACCAGAGTGTCTTGGTGATATAGGGTGAAACTAAAAAAAAGTATATATTTAGGTACCATTGTTCCATCGCCTTGACCGTTTATATTTGAGTTGATTCCCCATACAAAACTTCGAATGTTCAAATTTACATAAAGATTCGGGCTTTTATAGCGATTCAAATGTAAGGACTGGTGAAGCAATCTCGAACTTAGAATGGGAAGTCTATCAACAAAGTTTTTACGACTATTGAAAATACTAAAAGAGGAACGTACGAGAAGAATTCTCGTTCTATATCTTTTGTTTAGTCTATGCAAGTATGTAAGTTGTCTTTGATATGTGATTGTTATACTAATAAAAATTATATTTTTGCATGTTTTAAATATATATTATTATAATTAAATTAATGTCCAAGACATAAGCGACGGCGTATTATTTATAAAAATTGAAAAATCGGTTCTTTGATTTAACTGGTTTAAGAGCTACCTGGAAGCGAAGGAATCAACGTACATACAGGCTAAAAAATAAGTGCCCTTTTTATCTTTGGTAGAAATAATAAAAATTAAAACAAAAAAAAACGTATTCTAGCATTTTTTATTTTTTTGTTCACAGTCCTAATATTATATTAAAAGACGTACTGATTAAAAATAAATCACCTCCACTCTGTATCCCGCACACAGCAGGGTAGGCAGAGGGAACCTAGTATTAAGACACTCCGTTCCCCACTTACCGCTCAGTTCTTCGCGTCTTGAGTGGCGGAACCCAACGCCGCGCTTTGCTTTGACACCAGAGCGAAGAAATGGAAATATAAATTTAAATAAATTATTTATCTCCTCGAATGGGATCGAACCCACAACCAGTCGATTTTTGGATATTAGTTATTGCATTATTAATTATCACAAACATTATATGGTGTTGATGTTATTAGTTCTCACAGAAAGTAAACTAATGTATACCGAATAAATAATTAAAATACTTTAGTTAATAGTTAGTTAAATATTTCCTAACTAACTAATTCTTTCTACTGCTATGTAATTAATCTGTATTATATAATGTGAAAATATTCGAGAAATCAACCCGTAACTTGAATCATCTTACCTTTCCTAACAACTCATTTGGCCTACTGTACCACAATTCAATAGATGATATAAAAAGCGAAAAAGAAAACCTTCATGCTTCTCTACACATAGCACGGTAGATAATAAAACCATAATGTCTTGGACATTCCACATTGAGATGTCTTGCGAGGTAAGTAGCGGAACTCAACGCCGCGCTTTGTTACACAAACTCACAATCATAGCATTCACAGTCAAATTCTTTCCCAACGGTGTCAAAATAATATATCATAACTATGTAAAAACAATGATTTATTGTAAAGTAAGTGGCGCGTTAAGTAAGTGATGTGTGAAATTTAATATACTTGTACGTATAAAAACTTAGCCCCGGATTTTTAACACGTGTGATATAATAAACACTTTTTTCAGATGTTTCTTTTTGGGGTCTGGATGACATAAAAAATATCTTTATTTTTCTTCACACTGAATACAGGTTCCATGTGTAGTAGATGGAATGTAGAGTTTAGACACTACCGAATTTCTGAATAATTACTTGAATAGGTATAAAGTAGGTATAAAAAATAAGTTTTTTTTCTTCTATTATATACACAGTTTTTGCGAGCCAGAACAAATAAGATTCCATAGGATTTAAATTAAAACTAATTTATTATATGTTTTATAACTGTATTTATTGAAACAACCAAAAAAAGAATTTTCTATACGCTTAAATAACATTAAATAATTAATTGTAAAGTTCAAGCGGGCGAAGCCGCCGGTGGGCTGTTGGTTAATAAATTTAAATACTGTCAATTGCACTGTATATTAGAGGATATTTACATGATATATTTATTATACAGAATATTTTATGCCGCCCGCACATTTTGGCCAATACTTTGTTAGTATAAACGGATTATCGGTGATGTAAAATTTCACTAGTTTTACGGGCTGTGGATTACGACGGCCTTGTTCGTTATATTAATAGGTAAGTATAGAAATAGTCTACTTAGTGCAAAGCGTTTTTCCTTATTATTGTATTGTGTTTTTTTTTTAATAGAAATATTTTTCGGAATTTGAAGCCGTATCTGTAATTAGTAGAACGACTTATCTGTCGGCTCTGTTAGGTTAAAATAAAGCGCGGCGTTGAGTTTCGCCACTCAACACGCAATGTCTCGTATTGGAGCGAAAAGCGAAGCACAGAGTACCTGAACACTAGGTACAGTCTGCCTGTTGTGCTGTATAAGAGAAAAAAATGTATAAGTTCTCACTTCCTAAAACAAAAAAGTGTATGTAAATGTGAAGAATTAACGTTTCACATTATGATTATGTATTATCTTTAGAATT
This sequence comes from Heliconius erato x Heliconius himera, assembly GCA_013421005.1. NCBI lineage: Eukaryota > Metazoa > Arthropoda > Insecta > Lepidoptera > Nymphalidae > Heliconius > Heliconius erato x Heliconius himera. The sequence goes on from JAATLQ010011353.1 coordinate 10,962, forward strand.
ATTTTTCTAGTTTTAGGCAAATTCTTACAGTTTACAGCTTGGTTGATCGGGAGAATCTAGTATTAAGTCACATCGTTCTCCACTTTCAACCTAATTTCGAGACATTATGACACTAAAAAATGCTTACATAAATTATTTTGCATAAAATTTGGTTCAATTTTATATCATTAAAAAACAAAAACATCTTGCCTTCTTGCCTCCTCTTGCTTTTAAATTTAAATCGAGAAAAATAATGATTAGAACGCAAAATATTCGCTATTTTCGTAACTTTTTAATAATTTTTAGTCATACTAATATAAAAACCGGACAAGCGCGAGTCGGGCTCGCTCCCCAAGGGTTCCGTATAATAATTGGGGATCTCGAGCTTTTTCTGAGATTCAGCCTTAGCTTAGCCAGAGCCGTTTCATCTTATGCGTCAAAACTTTGTCCCCCTTTTAAGGTTATTATTTTTAGGATTTTGCAAACGTATAGTTTTTAGATTTTTTCCTGAACTAATACTACTTATAGGTTCTAGCTGCCAAATTTCATAATTCTCGGTTATTCGAAAGTACCCTTTGATTCTCTTTATAATGTCATATGTTGTTTAAGGCTTTTATTTTTAAGGATTTAACCACAAATGTGTATATAATATAGTTTCTAGATTATTTCATGAACTAGTGCTAGCTGTAGATGCTAGTTGCCAAATTTTATAATTCTAGGTCAACCGGAAGTACCCTATGAATTTTGATTCCGTTCATAATGTTGGAATACGATTTTTTTTATTAAAGGTTTCCTTTTACCATAAAGAGTACCTTAAAAATGTGAAATTTAGTGAGATTATTAGTAAGGATTTAGTTGAAATTTGCAGTAATACAGTTTATACGTCAGATTAACATATGAGCTACAGTTTACATAAATATTTTGTATATTTTTTCAAGCGTAAAACTCACCTATTCGGTACTTCCTTAGGCGGCGGCATGGGTGTGGGTATCCGCCGACCACCCCTCATGCTGCCTTCCATAGTGACTCGATGTATGAGAGTCTGGAACAAAAAAACTACACTTCAGATGATGACGATTAGCTATGCTATGCTGCTACTCTAGAGATTTGGTGTTTGAGTAGTGTTATTTACTTGTTTCTTGTGAATAAGAGTAATATTGAAGAATAAAATATTGAAATATATTTATTTTAAAGTTGATTGAGAGTGATTTATGAATTTTGCTTATCTTCTATTTTAATATAATAAAGGTCGAATGGAGATCGAACCCACAACCGTCGTGTTTCAGTCACACCCTTATGTCACTCGACGGACTACGATTGACATAGGTATATTTTTCGAAAAAATGTTAAATTAAAATAATTCAACACTATTTACGGCCTTAAGCCTAGGCTCGAGTCCAGCGGGGAGCGCCCTTGCCGCCGAAGACTTGCTCGCGTGGAACCACGTAGTACTTGCACTTTCTCAAATTTATGAAAATAATTTTGTCGTAAATGAATGTATAAATATTGTATAATCAATCTGTTAGCAAATGATATGCGGGCGAAGCCGTGAATGAAAGGCCGCTAGTTCTATTATTTCAAAATATCTTGCTTCATCGCGGTAGATTTTTATAATATATATGATATAATGATGTCATTTTATTGTCAAATTTGAGCGTGAATTTAATTTAAAATTACTTTGACTTATATTTTAAATGTCAATTTAACGCAGTTTGCAATAAACGCAAAAATTGTCGCTTCGTGCGTGGTAAGTAAGACACATTTACATACACCTACTCACTTTCCGTGTTTTAAAACTGTAATGGCTTCTCCAATATTCATTTTATTTATACGCTGTAAAAACCTTTACATTGTGTAACCTTTATATTATGTAAAATGTACAACACATCTAACACATTTAATTAATTAAGGATTGTATTACTATAACGTAAATATTCCATTTTTTTTGTTATTTCTCTCCCATTCTCCCATTTTTTCAATATTTTACCTTCGATAAATGGGCTATCCAACATAAAAATGATTTCTCTAATTGAACCAATAGTTCCTGATATATGAATAGAACATTTAACAAAGGAAAACTTTAGTATTTATATTATTATTATTTATTGATTATCAAGTTTCATACTCAAAACAATAATAGGTTCATGAAATAAAGAAAAAATGTCATATTTAAATAATAGTAAAATTTATATTGATATTACTAACTCTGACGAATAAGAGAAAATAGAGGTATATAAGAGATTTAAAGTTCGACGTATGTATGTATCTGTATATTAGTCTGTACCATCATAGCTCCCAAAGTACTACTATTACTAACTTCACGCTTTATCCCTAGCGGGGTAGTCAGAGAGAACGGAGCGCCAAACGGCGCTCCGTTCTCCGAACGGTCTCTACATATATATTCATACAAAAGAATCGATTTAAATTTAGTTTCTTTTCTTTAAAAGGTAATTTTATCGAGCATGTTTTGAGTGTTACGAACCCAGCATCTAACACTTGGTTTCCTCTGCCTACCAAGCTATATACTAGATTTTTAATGATTTTTTTTGTATATTTAGCTGTTTTCAGATACAGTGAGAACATAAAAAAGAACGAAATTTCAAAAAACGTGAAAAGATCCAGTTTCCTTTCAATTATTATCTTCCCACATCACCCTGACGAAGTCTAACTCAAAATGAAGGAGCTACCGCTTGGCTATTCATTAAGGCCGACACCGTGCTATTGTGTACAGGTCGTTGAGGCTCATCGTCTATACTGGTTTTAAACAAGAGGATTGAAAGATACAGATTTGTATACATTTTGTTCCAGCTTGTAATGACACTTTGACGCCTTTGACGGTAGCTAGTATTGGATGAAAATCTATATTTTTGCTTTTTCTGTAAGGTTTACATTCTTCGATAATTTAAATTAAAAATAACTGAATCTTCTTTATTTGTTGTTTATTTTCTGGCTTCACGCTATAGCATATATATAGCAGTAATTTTACAGCAGTACTGAATGCCGCGGTGTATCTAGTTACTAAATCCATATCAATGATTGAATGATAATTCTTTAAGTTTTTACATAACCACATTGCCTAAATATAAATAATGTCATTTAGCTTCTCACTGTGTCTGTACATAGCAGCTACTTAGCGTTAATTATTTCCCATTGTGATACTTCCGTTCCCCACTTTCAGCTGAATTTTTGAGGCATTGTGTGTTGTATAGCGGAACTCAACGCCGCGCTTTGCTTTGTTACCAGAGCCCTCGTTCTGAAACAATCCGAATCAGGGGAGTACGAGTCCCGGATTCGAAACTTCCTTCCTTCCTAAGTCCCTTGTAATTTAAAAGACGAAAATGTTATAATTAAAAAATTTGAAAAGTTTATAGTCTTTTAATCTTGACTTTCTGTCTTTTTTAGGTCTACAGAAAAAAAATGTGCTTTTATTTGTTAATTCTAATGATATTTACGCTTTCCAACTCCGCAATTCAGATATCAAAGGTCGGCTTGAAGAGATTGAAATACCTCCCTTTGTGCTTAACGATCGCTTTGGTTATACGTATTTAAGATATTTGTAGATGCTTCTTACATATCGGGGGAAAACAAATCTTTTATTAATTTCTAATGGACGTTGATGGAAAATTGTACTTAAAATCATTAAAAAAATCAACTTGTGGCATAACAAGGAAATTAAAGTAATTTACTTAACTACCTCGAATGGGAATCGCACCCACAACCAACGAGTTTACTGTCAGATTCAATCCCACTGCGCCATAGCTGTGATAGTACTTGGGAATGTTATTCTTTTTAGTTTTTTAGCTTCACGCTGTATTCCGCATAAGTAGGCAGAAGTTGCCATTGAGAGACTTCCGATCTTCACTTTCCGAGAAATTCTCGAGATAAACCAATGCCTAGTCACCAGAGCATAAAAATGAAAATATTATATATTTCATTACCCCAGGTGAGTATCGAATCCCCAACCATCATGTTTACAGTTGCTTGTGCCTCTGCGCCACGACGAGCTCGTGTGTTGTGTTAAGGCAGTGGCTGTGATAGTGACTTTTGAATGGTTAAATATAAAAAAAAACGATTATAAATAATTTTAGCCGAAATTTCGACCACTTAATATCTTAAAAACGCTAAAAATAGAAAACAATTTTCTGGAGAAAAGTCAAAAAAGATTATTCTGAAACGAATAAAATTAGGAATGTTATTATTTTTGTGTTTCAATATGCATTAAGGCGTAAGAAGCCCCGCGTTCATTGGTTCGTTTAATTTTAAAACTTTAGTGCTTGCAATCTCCATATTGAAAACTTTGTTTAAAATTATCTTGCTTCTAAAAAATAGGGAACTGGACAAATTTAAAATTATTTTTAATAATAATATATGTATTCTACTTGTAGTTGGGTAGGCAGAGGGAAGTAGTGTGGCGATACTCTGTTCCTAATTTTACGCCCAATTTTATAGGCGCATTTTTTTGAGTAGCGGAACTCAACGCTGTGTTTAGCAACAAAAACATAAATATATATAATATTTCCGCAACAAGTGGAAATCGAACTTACAACCTGTCACATTTACAGTCACACGCTTGTGGTAAATAAAAACAATATCTATATATATAAAAGGACTTGTGCTGACTGACTGAGGTAAGACGCACGCAGAGCCGTAACCGCTGTGCGTAGAAACGTGAAATTTGGGCAGATGTTTATTTTCATATTCTGGACATCCACTAAGAAGGGAATTTGAAAAATTTTAACCCTAAAGGGATGAAATAGGGGTTGAAAGTTTGTATGAAAAAAAAAATTAATCTGCACCGATTTTTATAAAATTTGAAATTCTGACTCTTAAAAATATTTCATTGAACAGGTGTTTCATGGCTTTTAAGAATTCACCCTCTAAGGGTTCAAATAAGGGGTTGAAAGTTTATTTAGAAAAATCTTTAAATTGCCACCGATTTTTATAAAAGTTTAAATTCAGACTGTTAAAAATATTTTATTGAACACGTGTTTCGTGGTTTTTTTTGGATTTCCTCCTAATAAGCGGGTGAAGCCGCGCGTGCCCTCTAGTGTAATATATAATATATAACAGAAAAAAAAGCATGAACGCAAACTCAACCACAAATAGAAAAAAAACCCATTAAAACCAAAAATATCTAAAAATACAATACTAAAACAAAATTTTCCAATTTCTAAAATCCTATACAGAATACCCATCAAAATATTCTCTCTTATAAATCTCGATACGAATTCAAAATTGAAAATTAAAAATGCAAAGTATGCAGCGAGGAGAACGAGATATATCGTCCAGCGGAGGTAGAAGCCGCACGAGATAGAAATGCTGACCGTTCGTCGTGCAACGAAAGCAATGATTGACGATCCCATTACATTGAATTTTCTACTATTTCTGACTAAATTGGACTAGAATCTAGGCTAGTCTTCGTTTTTAGCCTATTTTGAAATTTGGATGGTTGTTTTGAATCAGTATCATGTAGCATCATCATTTCTTCATTATCATTATCATTATTTATTCTTTACATAACAGTATCTTCATTTTAATTTACTTACTTAAATATTTCAATTGAAATACTGAAGAAATTATTGGAAAATTGATAAGTTTAATCAAGAAACCTAAAATTGGCTGGTTTAAATAGCAGATTTAATCATTTTCCGACTAAAAAAGCATAAAGCAGGCAAGCAATATTTACGTTGCATGCTTGTATAGATTGTCATGTTTGTATAGATTTTTTTAACTTTGTGTGCCGCACATAGAAGTGTTGGCAAGAGAACCTAGAGTCTAGGCAAGAACGGACTTTCGTTCCTCAGTTTCAGAAGTCAACGCCGCGCTTTACCACGTTACCAGACCGGGAAAATGAAAATATAAAATATTTTTCTTCGCTTCTTATATTTAAAAACATTATAACATTTGCAATCTAACCTAATTTGAAGTAGAAATATGCTTGAATTGAAAATAGAAAATGTTCATTTCATTCAAGTAAGAAATGATGAAGTCTGCGTTTGATAGTATATACCTTCTATGAAAAGTACAACTCTTGGAACTAAAATTTAATATTTAATAAAAAATGTATATATATAATATTTAATATTTAGTATTTAATAATGTCTGTAAAGAGCGCAGTGGCACAAGCATGTGACTGTAAACGCGATGGTAGTGGCTTCCATTTCCACATGAGGAAATGAATATTTTTTTTATAAATATTTTTATTTTTTCGCTTTAGAACCAAGGCAAAAGCGTGGCTTTGAGTTTCACCACTCAACATGCAATTTCGGGGAAACAGCATCAAGCTGAAAAAAACCCTATTGATTTAGAAGATGCCAAGTCTTAATATGTCTGATTGTAAATACGATAGTTATGGGTTGGGTTCTTACACGGGGTATTTTACATTTCCTTGCCTCAAGCAAATGGTGGCGTTGGTATCCGCTACTTGAATGTCTTAACACTTGACTGTTTAAGTACCCTAGTACACTACCATTGCTAGCTGTAAGAAAAGATATACTTTACAAAAAAAATTCAGAATTACATTAACAAAACGAAATAAAAGGCTTAAAGAATTTTAAATGAAGCCGTCTCATCAGTTAACTCGAGCGCACCTCCCGACACTCGAGCGCGTGACTACGCATAGTATTTAACACTTTATTTTATTTTTATTTAATCTAATTGGACATTATACCCAGTATGAATAGCAAGAGGGGGTTGAAAATGTAAATAGTTTAGGGTCTTTTTTTCAGCTTCACGCTGTATCCCGCACACGGTAGGGTAGGCAGAGGAAACCTAATGTTAAGATTCCGTTTTCTATTTTCCATCGAATTTTGGAGGCATTGCGAGTTGAGTGGCGGAACTCAACGCCACGCTTCGCCTCGACACTGGAGTAAAGAATGCAAATATTAGATAGATACATAATTTTACTTAAGGAATATTATCTACAATACGTATGGGAGACACCCACAACTCGTCGCGATAACAGTCAAACGCTTGTGCAAAAATGAAAATAATTGACATAATATGATCTTTGAACCCATAATCATCGTTTACCGTCACACGATATACCACTGCGCCACGATGGCTTCGATGATGATGGCTAGTGATAATTCATATTTTTTTTAGCTTCACGCTGTATCCCGCATTTAGCAGGGTAGGCAAGTAGAAACGTGTTAAGTCACTCTATTCTTCACTTTCCGTGTTGAGTGGCGGAATCGTAATAAGGAAGAACAATTTACATCAACACAAAACAATATTATCATATTTATATTTCATTATCACCATTTTACATAAGAAAATTGAAAAGTTAATTTCATGATATAAAATGGCTGACTGCAAATTCGCAGCGCTAACTTATTTGTGTTAAAACTTAAGAAATTTCCAAGTCTTTTGTAACAATTTTCAATTATTTCGTCAAATACCTACAGAATTTAAGAAGAAGATAACAATTCATTTTATATTTTTTATAAAAATACTGTAATATAAAAAGAATGCGGCGTTGAGTTCTGCCACTCAACTCACAATGCGTCCAGAATTCGGCAGAAAATGGAGAACGGAGTGTCTTAACCCTAGGTTCCCTCTGCCTACCCTCCTGTGCGCGGGATACAGCGTGAAGCTGAACAATATAAAAAGAAATCTAGATATGGCTTCTGGCGCTATGTAGTATTTTGTTACAAACATGTCTTGGTAATAATATTAAGATAAATACCTAAACTATTTATCTTAATATTATCACAAATAAAAATATTTATAAACCTCCCTTTACCTCGCGCAGTCGGTTAAAAAATGTTTAAATGAAACAAAGCCAATATTCATTTAAGTCTTATTGGCATAAGATCGAAGCCGACGTAAGGCTGAATCGTAAGTAGATTGATTTCCACTCGGAGACAAGGCCATTTTACGTATAAAATTTCAATATCACTGTTAAATGAGATTTCTGAAAGGGTGCGCTCGTTTCTAGTAAATGATATTGCGTTTAATTTTTTTTTAGCTTCACGTTGTATCCCGCACATAGCAAGCTAGGCAGAGGGAACCTGGGTTCATAGTGTTAGGACAATCCGTTTCCGTCGCTCACTTTTCGCCGCATTCTGGAGGCTATAATATGTGTTGAGTGGCGGAACACAACGCCGCGTTTTGACTCTGATTAAAAAATGATATGAAAATATTTTATTTCTTCGAGTGGGTTTACAGTCTCGCACTGGTTTTTGTAATCATACGTTTTCTTCACGAAGATTTTCTAAAGGATGACACTTCTCTACTTTTCGCTCGAATTCGAGACATTGCATATAGAGCAGTGAAACTTAACCCTACACTTTATATTAGTGAAGCGGGGAAATAAAAATAGATGTCTCGAGAGATTGAATACAGTTAGATAGATGCTATCCCCTGCGTCAGAATAGCGGTTTTTTTTTTAAATTAAATAATGCGGTAAACAAATGAACTATTAGGCTTAGAATATTTCTATAACTAATAATATGTCGCACCACAGGAGCACAAGTGCGATGGTTGGGAGTCGATTATCATTCGAGAGAATGAAATTAAATATTTCATTCATTTTTTTTCTTTCATTTCCTTTTCATATTCATTTTGTGCCCAGATTCCCCTTATCTAACCTGCTATGTGCGGGTTACAGCGTGAAGTTTATAAAATGTTATTTGTGTCTAAACTATAAGAAAAATGTTTAAAAAAACAAAGTATAAAACTACAAAACACATTTGGAAAAGATAAGGCTCTTGCAAACAAGATTATAATCACATGTAAGCGGCAAAGGTTCGTCGCTATCCTCGTGGTTTACCTTAAACTAACATTTTTCAAGATCAACTTTGACATTTCATTTAAATAGATGTCTAAATGATTTTTTAAAGATTAACGATCTGAAAGAAGCCGTCGTGGTGCAGGGACACATGTGTCACGTATGGTTGTGGGTTCAATTCCCGCTCGGGGGAATGAAATATTCAATAATTTAATTTTCTCGCTCTGGTAACGAAGTGAGGCGTATTTCATTTGAGGAAATTAATTATTTCATATTTTCATTTTCCTCGTTCTAGTAAAAAAGATAAGTGCGGCGTTGAGTTAACACGGAATGCCACCAGAGTTTAGTAGAAAGGGAGGAACAATGTCTTAAGAATTCGGTGAACACCAGGTTACTATCCACTATTAAATATTATTTTTACTTTGCTCGTTTTTTGTATATAGCAGAGTAGGCAACTGAGAAGTAAAAAACAACTTCATTTTATGCTTATGGAAAAATTAAATAGAAGAATTTTAAAATTGAAATACAGTACTTATCGCCGCTTCTTGCAAGACAAGAGATATGGTTATAATATAAATATTATTAATTTCTCCAAATGAGAATCGAACCTACATACACCGCATCTACAGCCACCCACGAATGCATCTATAATACATCATCAGCTTCACGCTGTATCCCGCACACAGCAGGGTAGTGTTAAGACACTCCGTTCCCCACTTTCTGCCGAATTCTGGAGGCATTGCGTGGTAGAACTCAACGCCGCGCTTAACCTCGACACCTGAGCGAAGAAATGGAAATATAAATTTAAGTAAATATTTCATCTCCTCGAGTGTGGATCGAACCCACAACCAGTCGGTTTTACAGTCACACCACGTGCCGCTGCGCCACAAATGGTCTCTATCTATAATACAAATCATAATTTACAAAATATATTACCTAGCTTTTATTATCAACGATTTTACAAGACACAAAATTTTACTATAATAACTATAAAGTAAGAGAAATTCATGTGAAATCTCATCGTAACTTACATAGTTTTATATGTAAAACGTGAGAGCATTGGATGTAGGGAATGCTGGTCTGGAGCTAAACCGCATGTGTTTCCGTTCATCGAGAATACGTACTTAACTACTAAATAGTTTAGAAACTTAGTTATTTAAGCGATTTTATGGTTAGAATGTATAGTGTAGAGTATGTGCTAAACGCGGCAAGTTGTAGGTTCGAATTCCATTTGAGGAAATTATTTCATATTTTCATTTTCCTCGTTCTAGTAAAAAAGATGAGTGCGGCGTTGAGTAACGCCAGTTAACACAGAATGCCACCAGAGTTCAGTGGAAAGTGAGGAACATAAGTTTTTTTTTGCACAGTGTCTTAACAGTAGGTAGTGGAACTCAACTCTGCGTTTTGTCTTGTTTACTTTTTACCAGAGCGAGAAAATGAGAATTTTATTATTACCCCTTGTGTGAATCGAAAATGCAGATAAAATAATATATTAAATTTATCAGTTACTCTACTCGGAAGAATGAATAATTATTTCTCTCGAGTTCTATTTAGGAATATTTTTACTTAAATTGAAGCTGATTTATGTTGTTTTTATTTTTATCATTTATCTGGTCCTCATAGCATACCATACACCTGCTCAAACAGTTTACGATGAAATTTGATATAGAATTCTGGAACTCTCCAGGAATGTTTAAATTAGATTTTCCAGGAATGCTTTTTAATAAATTTTTAATTGTTAAGTTATAAATTAAATTGATACGGCTTTTGTTCCAAGCTGCTTGCAATGTTGGTTCATTTGAAATATTTTTATTTATTTTTCTCATTTTGTCTTTTTTTTACTTCACCTGTATACCGCACATGTAAGGTAAGGTTGATGGAAGTTAATGATAAAATGACAATCCACCCAGAAAAGTTCTCTATTTTTTGCCCTTGAGCGTAGTTAGAGATATTTTTCAATGGGGGTAGAAATGATTTTTTTCACGTTCCCCTGATATAAATGTAGTGAATTCACCAAACGCCCATGTTTCTCCAAATTTAGACTTTAGACTACATGTTGTGTAGCGCAATGTCGCTCTGTCTCTACCACAGCGGAAAAAAAAATCTTTACCCAGTGTAGGGATTGAACCCACAACCATTACGTTTGCAATTGGTTGTGCCTGTCCTACAATGGCTTTCAAATATTTACAATAGATTATATACTTTACAATGGCTCCCAAATATTAACAATAGAGGCCAGTCGTGGAGCAAGGGCACAAAGTGTGACTGTAAAATCGACTGGTTGGGTTCGATCTCCAATCGAGGAAATGAAATATTTACTTAAATTTATATATCCATTTTCTTTACTCTGGTTTCGAGACAAAGCGCGGCGTTGCTGCCTCTCTACCTACCCTGCTGTATGCGGGATACAATGTGAAGCTAATATATTTTTCCACTTCACGCTTTATTGCGCATATAGTAGGATAAAAAGAACATACCTGTTGTAAATATATCGTCCATTTTTCTCTTATTTAAACCTACATTAATAATTAATTTCTACAATGTCAGTCAGCAAAGCCCAATTCTATTTAACTTACATTACAATTGCAACTGACATGACTGACTGACTCATGTTGATTTTAAAGCAAACATAATACTCCGCTTATTGACAGCGCTAAGCAAATAAGGGGTGATTTCGACTGTGAATACACTGCTTTAATGTTACAAATTAAAAAAGGGTCGAATATCTATAAAGTAAATTTAGTAATGAATAGTGAGTTATATTGATTTTGGATTAAATTGGAAGTGGGTCCCTTTCAAATTGTGTACTTGTAACTTCCTATATAATAGCTTCGCTGTATTTCGCCATAGTAAAGTAAGCAAAGGGAACCAGAGAACTAGCGGCGGGGGGTGGAGTACGGAGAGTCTCAACACTACATTCCCTCTGACTGGATACAGCTTGAAGTTTGTATTACCTATGTATTTTCACCATTAAACTCATTATATATCTGTTTATATAGTAGTGACCTGCTTCATAAAGTACTAATTCTAACCAGATTTAAAGTACGCAATATATTTCACAATAAACATATCCTTTCTTAGAAATTGAACATACAACTATTGTATTGTAATACAAGTCCTGATAGCGCCATAAATATACAACTTAATCCAATTCTATGCATTTTTTAGTTACTAAGACTCCGCTATCTTTTTGTCCGTCTGTCACCACGCTGTATCTTACGAACAGTGACCGTTAGACAGTTGAAATTTTTAAATATGATGTATGATGAAGCCGCAATAACAATAAATAATAAAATATTTAAGGGGGGCTTATATACAACAAACATGATACTTATTAAGAAAACATAAAAAATTGAACGTAGCGGGATTTGAACCCGCGCCTCTTTGGAAACCGTCCAAGCACTCTGACCAACTAAACCATACGTTCTCATCGAGCTACGTCAAAATTATTATACGCTTGTTACAACTTATTTATGTTGTTAGCAGATAGACAAAATCAGACACTATCTAATTTTAGTCTTTAAATTCTGTTTCTTGTACAATAATAATTCATCCATTTAATTATTCCTCCTAAACTAGTGTAGGTAGTTTTTTTTAGTAAACTGTTTATAAAATGAGCGTCGGCGTGATTTCTACAAAGATATACATACTCGTATGTGGTTCATTGACTGTAATGTTATTGTTACCTTTATACAGTAGGTATTCGTGTAAATATCTAGTATTAGGGCTTGTTTAATTTACTATTAGTTAAAATAGTTTTGGTTTTTAAAGATTTTTTTTAAAGTAGCTCTTACTTTTTTCCACACAGTTTTTAAACAGAGTTTCTTCGCTAAGTTGCAGAACGCTGTGTTATGCCTTTCAATAAAAATAATCCAAGAATGGTAATAATATAATAAATATATTAATTGTTTTTATCATTTTGCTGTTATCGCTTGTAACGGAATACTCAGATTTATTTCAATGTACTTATGATGATGTAAAGAAGAAACCTAATGTTCCAAGACATTTCGTCCCCACTGTATCTTCAAAGTTTCAATACATTGTGCGCTGAGTAGCGGAACTCAATATCGCTCGTTGTCTTGTTAGGAAAGTAAAGAAAAAAACTCAATCCTTGGAGTGAGATTGAAATCCATTACCATCGCGTTTTCTTTCAGACACTATCCCACTACGCTTCGTTCTTTTCCATTACTTATTCGATATATTAAACGTGACAACCCTATAAGTTTAATTTGTGTTTATGCGTTTGCGCACCGGTGGTCGACTGATTGATCTATAGACTTCAGCTAAATAGAAAAAATACTTATATGGTACATCTAAAACTAGTGCTAATTTGACCGGATGTGCTGTTTGTGTAATAATGTAATTTGCAAGTAATAGAGTCCTATAACCTAATAATTAGTACTCTAGTAGTAAGTAACAACAAAATGTACTGTAATGGCTTTTTTTAGCTTTACGCTTTATATCTTACAGGGTATAGGGGAATTCGGCAGAAAGTGGGGAACGGAGTGTCTTAACACTAGGTTCCCTCTGCCTACCCTGCTGTGTGCGGGATACAGCGAGAAGCTAATCTTACAGGGTAGCCAAAGATAATGGAGCGCCAAGCGCTACAATCTTTCCATATCTCCTCCGCCCCGTCCACTGTCATCAACCTCTTCATACAACCGTCAGGGACATCGCCCAATATTAATAACCTATCTCCAACGTCAATCTTAGATTGTTTCATACATCTATCCAATCTAGAGATTGGATAGACATATGAAACAATCTAAGATTGACGTTGGATATAGGTTATTAATATTGGGCGTATATCATGAGGACATTTTGCTTTTTACATGACCTTACTCCAGTATCATAGGTCCGTTTCCAAGATCAACCCAGGTCTTCCCCCACCACAGTCATTCACTATCTTAAAAACGGTAACTACCCTCTAAAGTCTAATACATTTTAAACTAATTGTTCGTACATCAACTAATGTGCGTGGCGCAGTTCCGAAATTTTCGCTCGCGTTCAACGGTCGAGTGGGCTTTAATCTACTCTACTGTTCATTTTTCCATACAAAAAATACAATGGAATCTATACTTTATTACAACAAGAATAGAGCTTAGAATCCCTTACGATAAACTCTCAAGAGTCCACATTTCGCATTTCGCTGATATTTACAATGAGTCGTGGTGTGTCGATGCACTTAAAATTGATTGGATACATATTGCGTTCAAATATATATACATTTTATATTATACATATATAATTACTTTCTATAGTCTTACATCGGTTTCACGCTGTATCTCGCACATAGCGGGATAGGCAGAGGGAACCTGGTAACCTGGGCTTACAATACTTCGTTCCCACAAAGTGGGGAACGGAGCGTCTTAATACAAGGTTCCCTCTAGCTACCCTGCAGTGCCTGCGGGATACAGCGTGAAGCTATCTCTATAGATACATGATATGATTATTTCCTCGCTTTGGTAGACAAGGCGTGGCGATGAGTTCCGCGACACGCATTATCTCGAAAATTGAGGAAAATGTGGGAAAAAGAATTGTCTGTACACTGTATATAATCGTTTTTACATATCCTGATGTACTCGTATGGGAATTAATGTTAAGATTCTTTTTATACAAAATTAACCAAAAAATATGCAAAATTGGCATTTTTTTTTTACAAATCCAGCAAAGAGGTTCGACAGTATACGTACCTACATAAACACACATATATTCGTGTTCAAACGATTTAAATTTCATGGAGTCAACACACGATGCGGGCATTTCATATAAAAAACAACTAAAAATGTGCGGTGCCCAAATAAGCGTGGGGCTCAGCTGTTACTTTTAAACCTTCAATATTTTTTTTATAAAAGTTTTGTCACGTTGTATAAAAAATGATATTTTTTTTAATTTTTTTCTTTTATCTGTACTCCATACTAATATTATAAAATTGAAGAGTTTGTGTGGAGAAGTGAAACTTCACACTAGGTTCCCAAGTTTCCTTTGCCTACCCATTATGTGCGGGAAACAGCGTGAAGCCAAAACAAAGTTTAAACACTCGTTAGAGAAGCATTTCAACCTGCTACTATCGCTTCACTTTCGATTAAAAACCAACACAATTTGCTTATTAGTATAATAATTATTCCCTTTTTTCATATACTTATTTAACTACTAAGCTAAAGTATACAAAAAAAACCTATACGAAATTCTATGTAACTATAGTCTGTACTTGCATTTAGTAATGTGAGAACTTATTAAATACTCACAAAATAGTGAACAATTTCTGTAAAACGTGGAATTCCAGCACCGTTGAAATGGCTGTACAAACTTAACCCGAATTCAGGCGTAAGCAAAACTAAAACAAATGCACCTTAACGAGCGTTTCCCGCTAACCAGAAAGGTAAATAGAAGTTTTAAAAAAGTTTAAATACTTCCTACGGGGTTAAAAAGTTGAACCTTTTTGTGTAATTGTATTATCCTATGGCTGGATAGTGTCCGATTGGGATAATGTATAAAATATTTTATATTATATAAATATCATACGATTTTGTTTAATATTTTTGAGGCCAGTCGTGGCGCAGCGGCAAAAAGTGTGACTGTAAAACCGACTGGTTGCGGGTTCGATCTCCACTCGAGGAGATGAAATATTTACTTAAAATTATATTTCCATTTCTTCGCTCTGGTGTCGAGGCAAAGCGCGGCGTTGAGTTCTGCCATTTAACACGCAATGCCTCCAGAACTCGGCAGAAAGTGGAAAACGGAGTGTCTTACACTAGGTTCCCTCTCTCTACCCTACTATGTGCGGGATACAGCGTGAAGCTGATTGATTTATGATTTATTTATTTTATTTTAGAAATTTTATCGCAAAATCCAATTTTTTTCATAAATTTTTAAAGAAAGAAGAAGAAGAATAAGAATAACTAAAAGCTATGTGTGACATTACATGTCCTCAGTTCCCGAGGTAACTCTGACTGAAGGTATAAATGAAACGGTTAACATGATCTAATATAGCCAGGTTAATGGAATACATACAAAAAGAGTTTTACTATTTGAACCAGTATTTTACCCAGTATATAACATAAAAATATGTAAGAATAATACAAAATATAGGTAGCTATATACATTTTTATACCTAAGACATAAAAGAACTAAACTTAAAAACTAGTCTAGACTCGTAGATGTTCGTGCAGCTTGGGGCATTAAATTGATAATTCTAAAATCAAAACTTTTCCAAACACAATACTATTATTAAAGCAATAACATTTTATCGACTATAAAAAAACAGTTCATTTTGTACTTCAATTTTTCTAATAATGAATAATTTTTATCAAAAAATCTCTATTCTTCGATCGCAACATGTTAGGCAAAGAGAACCACGCACCATCTAATATTCAACACACATTACGTGTTTAGAGGCGGAACTCAACACTGTGTTTTGTTTTCTTACAAGAAACGGAAATAATTCATTCTTTTGAGTTCGAATCGATCCGGTTAGTGTTTTGTTTAAGTTTAATATAAAATATCTATATAAAGTAACTACATATATGTATACGCAAGATTGGAACGTGTAAATTGCTTAGGGATTTAATGTGAGAAAAAAAAACAGATTTAGTCCTCTTAATTAGCCTTAGTTTTAGAGTAGATATATAGTATAAATATAATTCCAAAATTTTATAAAGTCTATCATTATAATATCGCATATAATGGATAATTTTCGATCTTATATCGTTATAAGATTATAAGATCGAAAATTATTCAAGAAAGAAATGGATCGATTAAAACTTTACTTCTTTATCAGAATTTAACAGCATTCAAATCCCAGATCTCATACAATCAAGGATTATAACTATAAATACACTATATTTCTCCTATCACGTATCATTAAAAAAAATATGTAATCATTAATTGAGGCCAGTTGTGGCATAGGGGCATAATCGTGTGACTGTAAGCGTGACAGGTTGTGGGTTCGATCGCCACTCGAGAAAACGAAACACTTAATAATTTCATTTCTTCGCTCTGGTGTCGAGACAAAGCGCTTAGCAGAAATCTTGGCAGATAGAGAGAGACGAACTCATCACAAATTGCTTCCAGAATTTGGAGGAAAGTGAGGAGCGGAGTGTCTTAACACTTAACTGCTTACCCTGTTAAAAGCGGAATACAGCGTGAAGGTGACTAATTAAATAATAACAGCATTATTCAAAAACCACATACACATTTTTTTCTCTACTAAACAAAAACATTGAGGCCAGTCGTGGCGCAGCGGCACGAAGTGTGACTGTAAAACCGACTGGTTGTGGGTTCGATCCCCACTCGAGGAGATGAAATATTTACTTAAAATTTATATTTCCATTTCTTCGCACTGGTGTCAAGGCTAAGCGCGGCGTTGAGTTATGCCACTCAACCAAAAATGCCTCCATAATTCGCGGAAAGTGGGGAACGGAGTGTCTTAACACTAGGTTCCCTCTGTCTACCCTGCTGTGTGCGGGGTACAGCGTGAAGCTGATTTATTGATTTATTTATTTATTTAACAAAAGCTTATGTTAAACGCATGCCACTTCTTCATTCTCACATCAAGTGGCTACCATAAAAAATTTATCTCTACACGATATATACGACACAATCGTCAGCTTTTGCTCGCGCGAACAATGAACCTATTGAAAACCGTTTGGAAAACGCACAAAGGTATGTTTACATTGAAATGGCGAATTTACCTGAACTGGCAAACCTTTGGTACCGTGACAGCTTGTGGGCGGGACGACGTGTCAATAACGTGTTCTGTTTGGTTTAGTGATATCTATTCAATGTGTATGGTTGAGGTTCTGGGGCTGAGGCGGTTTTCACTGCTCAATTCTTTAAGGGTTACGGGTCCGAACCTCTTTCGGGGGAGGGTTTTTTTTTTGTTTCTTTACTCTGGTAATATGATAAAATAAGGACAGTTAGGGTCGGACGTGGATTTGTAACTGTAACTAATATAAAAAGAAGGTGGAGAGCGGAAGAGATAGGTTCCCTTTGCCTACTCTGCTTTATAAGTAAGATATACAGCATGGAGAAAAAAAAATTGAATACCGATATTTGTTAAATATATAATAGAAAAAAACCATCCCTCCCTTTTGATCATTAATGTTAGGAATTGTAGAATCTACCGCCAAACTTAAATACAACGTAAAACATTAAAAAGCACAAAATGAAAGTAGTAATTAGAAACTTTACTAATAAATTGAGCTTTTATACGTTTAAAGCTGATGCCGAATTATTTTTACCTCAACAGCGGAAGGGTCTGGAGGGTTGAAATTTCAAAGCGAAGGATTACATCAAAGGCCTTTGTTTGCATTCCAATACCAAATGTTATTTTCAATCTAGTAATATAATATGTTATTTTCAACATTTTTTTATAGCTTCACGCTGTATCCTGCAAATAGCAGGAGGCAAAGGGAACCTAATGTTAAAACACTGTTCTCCACTCACTACCCCATTTTTTAAATTGTTGTATTGCATGGTGATGGAACCCAATTTCTCGTTTTTTCTTGTTACCGGAAACGATGAAACGAAGATAATTCATTCCTGTAAACAGAAATCGAACCCACAAACGTCGCTCTTACAATGAGACACGAATACTTCTTATAAACAATTAAAGACTCTCTAATATTACATTTAATTCTTTTTTCTAATTTAAACTTTATTTTTTTAGCTTCACGCTGTATCCCGCACATAGCAAAGTAGGCAGACGAAACCTGGGAAACAAGTTTAAAGACACTCCGTTCTCTTTAAGACACTTCCGCACAACAAGAATTCAGCGGAAAGTGGAGAAATCTTTATTAATTTCTTTGATGAATAGTTAATTTCCATGTAAAAATTGGCAAAGACAATGTGGACACAGCTTAAAACTACCGCACTAAAACGTCAATCATGAGGGGTCATGCATACAGAGAGGAGGACCACCAAAAAAATCGCACCCTCGAATAATAAACAAAAGGAACCAATTGGATCCTTGCACAATCGATATTTGAATTTTTTATAAAGCTCTCCGCGCACTTTGGGCATAATATAGTTCGGTGTAATTGAATTTTCTATAGCTGGGCGTGAAATTTGGAGAAGTTCAACGGGATTACCGGTTTGTTTGTTGTATTTTTTATGCTTATAATCTCTTTATTGTAGCTGTTCTGACGAAATTTAAAGTGACTGTGTACACGATGGTTACAGGTTCAATCCCCATTTAGAGAATATTTTTATTTAAAAAATAGTAACATTAGAATTGCGTCTGTGATGTATTAAAAAAGCACTTAAAGTGCTTCTAACGTGAAAAATAACTATATTTTTTCGTGTTTGCAATATTTTTTAAATTGTTTTTAACTAATTTATGAACTCAAACCTGTTCCTGAGATAAATAGATTGAACCAAACAGATTTTTTATAATATCAAGCATAGATAGTATAAACTAGTGTAGATATCAAACTCAAAAACTTTTAAAATTTGTCAAAATTCATACACAAGAAATTGAGATAGCAGCTGTGCAAGTTTTCCACTGTAAAGTTTTTAATGCCAGCAAGGTACGTGATGTGGGAACTGACAGGCGAGTTGGTGGCCCAGTTGTTATAAGATACTTATGTTTCAACTTCTAGACTCGGAGAAGTCGTTTAAGCTTATAAGTTTATTTTATTCTTTTTTTTAGCTTGGATTTTGTGAAAATAACTGTCTTTTTTTCCAGCTTCACGCTTTATCTCTTCTCTATATATCTTATAAAATAAGAACGCATTTCGTCTCTGTCTGGCCTTTCTAAGCGATCTTCTTCTAAACCAACCAACGGATTTTGATGCGGTTTTCACCATTAGGTAGAATATTTCTCAGGGAAGGTTTATATATAGTTTATTATATGTATATTTTAATGTAATTTGACAAAAATATGATAAATGTGCATAAAGTCCTACCCGTTGAGAAACTTTCACGCATGCGCTGCTTTAATGGTAAGT